>LS488627.1:1049707-1083715 GCA_900490705.1 Pristionchus arcanus | reverse complement strand
TTAAAGGAGGACGAAAGTCAAAGTTTTCGTAGGTAAACTGATAAGATGGGCCGATTGACATCTTCATAACTAAGAGATTCTCGAAGTTTGAAGGCTCTTGCTCAATTTTGAGCTGAGATACACGCGCGCAAAGTTTCTACAGGGCTCAGGGAAAATCAAGATGCGCGGTGCAAATCGGAAGGGAAGAGGGAAGGGAGGAGGGAAGGGAGAGGCCGGGCGCGCTTACACTTCCCTCCTCTAGCCTCTCTCGACCTGTAGCAAAGTGGTTGTGTGTTGCGCCTATCGCGCATGCAGTCAAATACAGGTCTAAGTTCGAATCCTCATGCGTGCGAACGTTTTTGCCTGCAAAACAGGGGGAGAAATGATGCAGAAAAGCCATGCCTTTTACAGGTGAGTACTGTAAGGAGGAAAATTTTGAAAGCGATCATGAACTGAAAAATACAGTACTTTTACGTTATTGCTCAGGGTTTCATCCCAGAAGCCTTTGACTTTCGCCCTCCTTTAAAAAGGCTATTAGCGTGATGTGATAAAATCTGAAATCAGGCACCGAAGAGAGGAATCTATTAGTGGATATGTGTACGAAATTGTAAAGTGAAGGCTTCATTTTGGTGCATTTTAGTATGTCATAATCCGGGAGGTGCAATAGCTGAATTCATGAAACCTTTCATGTTTGGTTTATTCGAAGATGCCGAATATCGTGAAATTATCGCAGAAATCATTGTAAAGTGGTTTCAGAAGACACATGAAATTCATTTGAAAAGAAAAGAGTCGATAAGAGCACGATTCTTCATCATTCTTCAATCGGGCAATTGGGCCTATGCTTCATTTTTGCAATTCTGATACCTGTGATTATGACATCCTAAAAAAAAAATTAAGCCATCACTTTACAATTACGTTCACATATATGAATATATTCACTAATAGATTCCTCTCTTCGGTGTCTGATTTCAGATTTTTCTGATCACGCGAATGGCATTTTTATGATCTTGAAAACCTAATTCCTTATTTTTTTCGATTTTTCGTTGCAGATATTCGATATGCTTCAAACACGGAATTTGAAACAACTATTTTTAAACTGTCCTAAGAACAACGATAATTTTGCATTTTTAAAATTCAAGAAAACTGGTAGGGACCACGTCGGCAAAATTTTTTTACCACATCGGCAAAAAGGGCCGCGAAAAACGCATTTGACCTATGAATTAAGTTTTGGATATAATCTATCTCTTTGATGTCACTTCTCTGATAAACCATTCCTCTGAACAACCACTGAACAATCATTAGAATCTTTGACTTGTAAAACCATGTGCAAATCTATCTATCTTTCTTCCAATGTACCCATGCAATTCAAATGTGGTGAGAACATTCTCGACAAGTGCTAATCCAGGTTATCATGAGAGGTGTGATAAGCCGCTTCGGATTACAAGCACTATCAAAAATTCGAGAATTATTTTGAGTGACATCATATAAAATTTCCGAGAGTCATAATCCGCTATAAAACGAGGAAGTCACAAAAGTTCTGTATGTTATTTATGATATGTATGTTTTTTTGAATGTTCATGCATGCTTTTTCGGAGAATTATATTATGAAATAAAATACTCACGTAAACAAGATTTCCCTTCTTGCCGAGGCCCATCAGGAAGTTATCGGGTTTGATATCTCGATGGATGTAGTGGTGCATGTGAATGTACTCTATCCGAGACAACTGAAAACATTATCTTGTTGCTTCACGCAAAAATCATTACATATTACGCAACTAGACTCAAGGTTAAAAAAATTCAAAATTCCAGGAAAAATTAGATCATAATGCTTACCATTTGATCCGCTAGAAGAAGGACGGTTTTGAGGGAGAATCGTCGCTGGCAGAAGTTGAATAGATCCTCGAGTGATGGGCCCAACAATTCCATGACCATCACATTGTACTCGCCCTCGTATCCGCACCATTTCACCTGAAATAAATATATTTTAAGATCGATTGTTTTTATATTATACACGACCTTGTCGAGACGGCTCAATTTCATTACAGATAGGTTAATTCTAATTCGATACGTATTCATGTGCCAAATTTCAATAAATGTTGGGTTTCAACTGCTGTCTTTCCAGCATAGATTAAAGAACGGTAACAATCATCCTTTTCTGTCATTTTTACAATCTCATGTTTGCCCTCCTCTCTAGATTAGTGATCTACCTCGCTGGAGGCTCTTTGCCCTCTAACTGATTCGATTGGATGTGATAGCTAATCCTCCCATCGGGGACCAATCAACCATTCATCTTCCCTTATCGAAGGGAGGGTAGATCATCGCAATCGTCCTTCCCCTATCCTTTGTTTGGCTTTGTGTGAGAAGAGGGAAGAGGGACGATCGTATGCACTTGTCTAGTACTAAACCTTGCCTGAGGGACAGGCGAGTGAAATCGTGTCTCTCTCTCTTCCCCCTTTCGACTCTCTCCGAACCGGAGCCATAAATGAGCGAGCGCGTGCGAGGAGAATAAGGGGGGGGGAAGAGAAAGATCAAGGTGAACGAGGGTGGAACGCATGAATTGGAACGGGGACGATCGATTGAGTGCTCGATTGCAGCATTGTACTGTACAGCAGACGAAGTGATACAGCGAACGGCTGTTCTCACTCTATCACGTTGTTTTACAGCAAGAACGAACAATTTCGGGCAAAAATAGAAACATATCTCTGATTCAACTCATACCTATGGAATATGCACAGAATATATTAAAAAAAGAATGTAACTTTTTATAAAAATCTCACCTGCGGAATTCCGATGCCTCCATTCATGATCTTGTACAGTCGCACTTCGATGTGCAATTGCGGATGTTTTGTCTTGAAGCATTCCAATTTCACCGCAACCTCTTCATTGTTGTGAATATTTTGACCTGAAAAGCCTCGTTGTTGATCTGGAAGTATAAATTTTTGTTATTATCACACTCAATGCTCTATATCATCAACCTAGCTTCGTCATTTTTCCTGTCCTCTTAGGCTTAACTCTAGATGAGGCTAGTTATTTGGCCAAGAGCAAGTACACAATGGTACGTCGTCCCGTGCGTTTCTCTAGAGTTTCGTCACGGCGGATTTATTTTCGAAACGAAACAAGACCGATCTCTTCTGGCTGCACTTTCGTCCCTTCCTCTATCTCTTTCTCTCTTCTAGGTGTTGGATTACCCTGAGAGACGAATGCGTCTTCCTCAGCAAATACTGCCCCCTCCCCCAGTATACGAATTTGCCATGGTTGAGGTGGTCGAGGTAGGTACATGTTGCGAAAAGAATCGAAATGAACTCGCCTAGATAGATGTCACCAAATGATCCGGAGCCGATTTTTCTGCCAAGTCGATACTTTTGGCCCACCCGTAGCTCCATCTCAGCTGCAATGAAAAACCATTTGAAATTTTATGCAAATAAAAATGAATTTGAATAGTTTCTGAATATGAATTAGTTTCCCGAATGTCCTAGTGAAAGTGAGAGGATGAGTGAAGTGCATGGAAAGTATGCATTGAATTGGATTGAAAGGGAGGGTCAGTTCAGCAAATACGGATATAATCCCCTCTTTCCCACTCGGAATCGAGGCCAAGAACGACCGAAACTGTCGAGACTCGCTAATAGCAAAGGGAGGGAAAGAAGAGGGGAATGAAGAGTCGCGTCATATAATACAATTGTTTCTTGTTGCGTGGATCTCTCTCTCACTTCTTCCTTTCCCTCTCAAGGGAAGAACTAGCTTGACTCCCTCTGTCGCTATCGATCGATACATTGCTGCATGTAAAGGGGAAGAAGAAGGGAAAAGAACCGAACAGTGATAGACTGAGAAGGGAAAGAGTGGGAAGGTGTGAATCATTGATCTAGTCTCGTCCTTATCAGTGATCGGTGACTATTGCGACGACTGAGGAAGCGTCTAGATCTATGCAAATATGTGCACGACTAAGGAGTTCAGGCTTCCGGAATGACTACAGGAACTACACTAGGAACTACAGGAACGAGTCCAATATGTCAATGGATTTGAATCGAGAACGATGATGTACAAGACTATGAACATCAGACTTTAACGAAGACAGTATAGTTGATCGAATGATTCGTCAGTGAATTCTAACTAGAGAATATCTGAGGATGGAGGAAGGAACATGGATGGAGTGAACGGTTTCAATGCCTTGATCGGTGGCAGTCCTTCCCTTCTCTCTCTCTTTCGCCATCGTCCCTCTCCTTCGTACAGTTCAAACAGAGGGAGTGACCACCTCCTCCACTTCCTGGATGGAAAAAGCTCCCCCTCCCTCTCTCTCAAAGACACAACACAAACAGCATACACACAAAAAGAGCTCCCCTGAACGATGCTCCTTTTCCGCCTTCCTTTCAAGTGCGCATTTTTTCCGGAAGATTTTTCGTGAAAAGATCATTTCCTTTTGAGGGCTGACATCGCAACAAGGCTTCACTCTCTCCATTTCGCACACTCTCTCATCCTCCTTTCCCCTCTGCCCTCTCCCCAGTTGCCATGTCCTCTCTGCCTTCAGTCTCGAGGGGGCGCCGGGAGGTGCCAAGTACACCCGTCCTCTTCTTGCTCCCTTCTCCTTCCCTCAGAATTCCTTCCCCTCCCTCTCCCCTAGACCCATCCTGGCACGTCTCGCTCCCTCTCCCTCGGTGTAACCCTCCCTCCCCTAGGGGTAGATCAGGGAAGAAGAGGAGGAAGACTAGATCGGCCTCTCCCCTAGTATGATCGGATCCCCCCTCTCTCTCTAATCGGGTCTAGACTAGGACTAGGGGCGGCTATAGAAGTTGTCTCTTCTATAGAGTGCAATTTGGCTGGGGCCCTCTTGTCCAATCCATCTTGGATGAAGGGAGAGGTAGGGGACTGAAACCCTCCTCGTCTACTTGGTGTGGTCAAATAGAGATTGTGTGTTCGTTCGTGCCCTGAGGGAGGAAGGAGGGGGATGGGGGGAAGGGGGTGGATGGTATATGCCCTCGGGCAACGACAACCGTTCCTTCCTCATTGGGAGTCATGGGCAAGGCCATTGCATCGAAGGACGCCGTTCCCTCTCTCTCTCTCTTCATCGCTCTTTGCTCTCTTATGCAAGGAAGAGAGAGAGAGAGGAAGAGCCGGTTTGGAGGGATGGATAGAGAGAGAGATGAGACTGTGCAGATAGGTGTGTGTGAGGGAGGAGGGAAGGGCCCTGAGGGGAAGGGGAAGAGGACAGGCGATGCAAAGTGCATCACAGACCTGACGAGTTCTCAGAAAAAGAGAGAGGAAAGATAGAGAGAGGGACTGTATAAAAACTCGCCTGGGGGAGGAGAATAGACTGGGAGAGATAAGGACAGGCGAGACAATGGAACGTAAGGGAGAAAGATTACGTGGGAAGTGATTTGGAACGAGCAATCGATCGATCGATTGATGGAAATCTCTTGAATAGCGCGGCCACAAATTCGCAAGGTCGACGAGTGGGAAGAAGGAAAGTGTGAGATCGAAATGGGGAATGGGAATGAAAGGAAAGACGAATTGAGATAAGATTAGAGGACGCGCAAGGATGATCATTGAGCAAGATTAAGTCCACGATGCCTAAGTTTAAGAGCTTTACTTACCAGCTTTCCGGTGTACTTGGGGCAATTCCGACAGGAGATAGTGTTGGATGGCCAGGGAATCGAGGAGATCCGGTCGATGCTGTGCCATGAGTAGGATCGTGGCATCATCAAGAGCATTCAATCCCACCGGCAGCGCCATTTCTTCCTTCTGCAGTCTCTACGATGGACAAGGACTGGAGTGACTGACTGCAGGAAGGGAAGAGGAGAGCGCGCAATGGAGGATCTATGAGGGGGGAGGAGAGAGAGAGGCACAGCGCGCCCCTAGGGGTGGGGGATGAGAGAGAGAGAGAGAGTGCAGACAGGACAGATACACTCAATGCAAGGACACTCTCCTCCCTTCACACACTCTCTCGCTTCTCATCTCTCGAACCCCGCTCAAACAGAGTCTCCATCTATTCCATTCCAGAAGAGAGAGAGAGAGAGAGAGAGAGAGAGAGAGAGAGAGAGAGAGAGAGAGAGAGAGATGGCAGGTGGGAGGAGCTCCTCCAGCAGTCTCCTAGACACTGAAACTTCCGCTTCGAAATGAAAGGGAAGAGAGGGGCGAGAGACTAGATCAATGGGAGCGAATTGAGACGATCAAGAATCTTCCATTGTGGTGTCTCGCGCTTTTCGCAAACTACTACCGCTCATTGCGAGACCAGATCAATCGATTGATCTCTTCTCTTTATCATCCCACCATCCCTTCCTGCTCTCAACAGCAGAAACGTGTATCGAGGAGGGAAAGGATGGAGGATGATTGATTGGCCGAGTGTGATTTAGGATCATCACTTGGAATATGGAAAGGGGAAGTGTAAGTGGGAGGTGAGAGAGAGAGAGATCATCTCACTTCCATTGGGTGAACACAAAGGAGCGAAAGAGAGACAAAGGACGATGAAGATTCACTTTGATTCCAATCTTTTCGCATTTAGATCCATACAAGGAATACAGATGTCAACTGGAAGGCGGTTAATGAGACATTGGATGACTTGAATCTGCTATTTAAAGCCGCTTTAAGCCAGATACCAACTTTAGAAGCGGTAGACGAAATCCAGCTATCAATGGACGAGGTACTGATATTAATCTGCCTTTCCGCCTTTTTAAGCTGCTCTCGGCACCCATATGCCAACAAGTTCGTGTCTACTTCCGAAAGTGCAGATAGTGCATAGCCTTATTATGCCTACTGGATGGGGATTATAGTGCAAGAGTGAGGGGGAAGGGAGGGGAATGACCACAGAGGAAAGAGGAAGAAGGACGAATTCCCTACTCGTCATTGTGAACTATCGAGATTTGTTGATTTATTGAGTGAAATGAGGACGGAGATCAAGGTAGATTTGGAAAAAAAACGGAGATTCGAAGCGTGAAGGTCTCCTAGGGAAGTGCCTTGCGGGCGCTAATCTAGCGGTTCCGTCCAAACAAGAGATCGGAGAAGAAGGAAGAAAAAGAGTCGAGAAAGAGAAACGCGATCCAGCTATCTATGAAGAGGAAGGAGGCGGATTAATGATAAACGGGTCTGATCGATCCATATTATCCAACAATGATAATGAGTTTAACCGTAAAATGGTGGTTACTCATGGATACGGTTGCGCAATAGGACAAGATTGCGTAACAAAGTTCAACACCTGGGTGCACTTTCAGTGATTGGTACTGCCGGCTGAAATAACAGTACTAGGGTAGGGCAAGATAAGATAAGTGCGCCAGTGGATTCAAGGAATGGTCGAAAGCGGAGGAAGTGATTCTGAGAAATGGAGATTAAGATCTAGTGGCTATTGCATGCAAAAAGTTCAGTGAGGTAAATGAGAAGGTCATTCGCATTTGATGGAGTAGTGGATTCTGTTGATTCGTCTAACATAAACAGTAAGCCTGTCAATGTGGAAATTGTAATAAATTTTTGAAATGTTCCTAATTTACGGGCACGGGGCTTGAATTGCTAATATCTCTCCGATCTTGTTTCATGTATCTAAAATTGATGCACCAAATTGTATAGTGAATGGTTTTTTTACGAAAAATTATAAATTTCCGTGTTGATGCATGAAAATTGATAGTTTAGAAAGTGGGCTAAGAAAATGTGAGGTTCCAATATCAATGCCAATGTGACAATCGAAACAAAAAATTTTGTTCTAAAATTAACTTTAGTTTTACAAATTATTCGTAAAAAGAGTGATCTAAATCAAATTCTTGTATTCGAAAAGAATTTTTTTAAAGAATACGAAGTCGATTGAATGTATTATTCATTCATGGCTACTGTGTTTTATCGAGCACTAATTTTCTAAAGAATTTTAGTTTCGAAAAAGAAGTGATCGCAATCTAATTCTCGAATAACGACTACAAAGATTGCGCATAAATTCAACGACACTGTATCTTACAGTAAATGACGATTTCTACTGTGTGCAATCGCAGTATTACTAATTAGTGTAAGAAGAAACAAGGAAGAATGACCGATAGTTAGCGAACCAATTTGGGTCGGCTGTCGGAAAAAAAGTTGATTGAGAGAAGGAGAAAGAAGTGGAGTAACTTTCTCGGTATCTTCCGATCTACGAAGAAAAGAGGGAAGACGAGCCAGAGAGAGTGTGTACCCAGGGTCAAGAGAGTGAAGAAGGAGGGAAATCGAGAGAGCGACGATCACAACCTAGTACTATACAATCACGACTACTTTATTTTACGACGCACTCACCTTAGTTATTCATACAATTCACATTCAGAATTGAGCCAAGTGCTCACATTATTGCTATAATATCATTTTACCCTTATTTCAACATGTGATCAGGAACTCAACAAGATTCATTATTAAAAATTTAAAAGAAATCTCTGAATCTATTGGCTTTGCTATCTCACCTGTCAATCAATCGATAGTTTCAACCCAATTTCCCTTTCCATTGATTCTAAGTGGTCTCTAATCGATAGTTCTCTAATATATACATAGACGACCATTCAATATAATAATCCTTTCAAATTTTGATGAAATCGAGTATGAATAAAACACTTACTGGGAATCTCAAGCCTGTGGCGCGGAATGGTTGCGGAGGTGTGAAGGGCTCTCGAGCCCCTTCACGGGGGTGAGATGACCCTGCAATTATGAACCATAAAACTCATCAGGAAGGTCATAAGAACGGTATTTGGAATTAATGAATAAAAGCTCGCCGTATTTAATCATAAGGAAGAGAAGAAAGAACTGTAATCATATACGAAAATTGTTGGCAATGAATCGAAGCCGGGAAGGATCCGGCGATAATCAAACAATAATGAGAGGAGAAGAAGAGGGGAAGGAGAGTACAGTTTGGCAACGTGCTCTCATTGTTGATTCAGAGGAGAGTCTGAGTCATTCGCCGAGCCACGCGCAATAATGAATCAGAAACAGTACAGCTGGTTGGGTACACTGATAAAAGGAATGCGGAGGTGCTTATCTTATCACGAACACGTTTCATTCTTCGGAAACGCCGACTAACTGAATTCAAATCGAACGAAGTGAAAATGTTGTTGGTTCAGTGCAAAATTTAACGGGGAGCGAGTTCAGATTAGATTATATTACACCCAGACAGAAATGGGCGGAATATATTTGGGAAACGTAAACGATCCACGTCTGGCAGCAGACGAAAGCATTAGCACGTGGTGAGCCTGAAGGGAAAGTGTGGGTATGATGGTTGTTGCAACTTGCCACCTAGAGAGTAGATTAAGCTAGTAGCTATCATTAACGTGCACGAAAACTGGATTGCGCAGGTAGATCACAATACCCTCCAACACAACTACACCTGAGAGTATTCAAAGGAAAGAGTGCAGAGTGAGGATATCGGATCAGGGGGGTAAGACGGAGCGGTAGGGAGGGAGGGGAGATAGTAGAAGAGGAGGGAAGGGTAGATAGTTACCCCGGTACGCGAGATGGTACGAGAGCAAGAGAGAGAGAGAAAACAGCGCGCCGAATACAGAGCACACAACGAAAGTGGAGCAGCACCATCTGTTTATTGACCGTAGTCGAGGGAGAGGGAAGGAAGATCGTGGTAGGAGCCAGTGGAAGGAAGGGGAGAAGAGAGCAGAAGACGACGGGTCGTAAATGTCGTTCAACGCACAGGTACCAGAGATTTACACTTCTACCGTAATATTAATGAGTAACATGAGAAATATACGACACTAAAAGCTCAAATTCGTATAATTCATTCTATTTTTGATCTGTTAGAGACAGCTGCCTATGATGCATGGGGTTTTCTTTAAAAATCGACTTTTTAATATTTTTAGAAGTTTTCTGGCTCAGAAAAAGAAGAATGTTCTATCATTCCGATCATAGAAGGGAAATGCAAGATTATAATGCTGATCATAGTTTTTAGGAGTAGTACACTGAGAAACCAAAATGAGAAATCGAATTTGAAAATTAATCGTAGCGTAATTACACACTACGGTAGGACAAAAGTGGTGCAATGTCTAGAATGGGGAAGTAGTGAAGAGTAGTGGTAGTGGATGGAACGGATTGAAAGAAAGGGCGATCTACCCCATATATGGGCAAAGAAAATGAGCGGAGCGGAGGAGGGTGACCCCAGTTGTGTCCGAGAGTGCGAGGAGAGGAGACAAGGACAGGTGGAGAGGGAGAGGGAGGGAGAGGGAGAGGGAGAGGGAGAGGGAGATCTCTCTACGGGATCTATCCTTAATAACATCCCATTATGGCCATCGGTCAGGTCATTCTTTCATTTGGAGAGTAGCGACAGTGGAGGAAAGAGAAGAATTACGATCGAGATGGGAAATTATTGGATACTCTCCGTTAGGCCATAGTACGGTACGATGAGGAGATTGATCAGTCTCTTTAATGCTGCGAACAGAGTCTACGTTTACACGAAAATGAGTGAGACGATACTTCTCATTTTCTCCACTCTCCGACGGACAGAGCGGGGAATTTGGAGGATCGTCTTCTTCAATTTCGTCTAGACGTCAACACTGTTCGATGCATAAACATTTTTAGTTGTTTTGGAAATTGAATGGATTGCGAAAAACTTGTGTAAAATAGAATACATTGTTTCCCATTTGTCCTCTTTTTTTCTTCTTTCTTAGTCATCATCTCATCTCTAATAAAGTTTTTATGATCATTGGCAAGGATATTTGAAGGAAGGGTTGATGATAATTGCGATCTAGTCGGGAAGAGAAGGGATATTTAGTATCATGTGATAGATAAGAGTAATAGAATGTAACAGATTCACTAAATTTTCAAAAAAAATGTGTCATCTCTATATATTCGATTTTGATTTGCAATTATTTTACTCAACTCGACATTTTCCTGTCTCGTGTAGGTCCACTTGTTTTGATGGTGTTTTACTGTTCGTTAAACATGAGCATGACGAACTAAGATGATGACTAAGATGATTCAGACATAGTAAATGACCTCGTGGCACAAAACCTTGAGCTCGGTTTGTAGTCACTTAGAACTGTACGTAGTACTGAAAGATCAAAAGAGCATAGAAACAACTTTTACTGTGATTATAATATCGCTAATTTGAAAATTTTTCTCTAAATTAATCAGACATGTTGATTTGGAGAAAAAAATATTCTGTGGATCATATATATCTCAAAATGTTTCAGAAATTCAGAAAGGAAATTCGAAATATGTTTCGTTTTTATACCGTACTCGTTTGATCAGCTGTTGTGACCATCAAAACAGTAATTTCGACATCATCAAACTCCTTTAAGGCAATTCCGAGTAATGACCACTCGAGACCACTGCAAAACACAAAGCAACAATGCGACAAAAAGTGATGGAAGTGGTTTGCGATAGTCAGTAATGAGAGGAGGTTCGATGGCCACCCCTAAACAAGTTCCAACTCTCAATCACACGCGTCAGGTGCTTTTATTATACGAGAATAACAAAGGAAGTCTCTGAAACATCATCAATTATTTAGTATTGGATCTACAACTTCAGTGGCACACTATTAATTTTCCGTGCACTCGATTCTTTGGCGGACCACTAAGTGACATTCACATAGATATTCCAATATTCAATATTTGGTCGAGAACATGAATGTAATATTATTTTTGTTAAATGGATTCGGTTTGTCCTAACAGAAAAAAGAGAAAAATACTAAATACCACACTAAATTTAATTTATAGTTCACAAGGATTTTGAACCTGAAAGTGATTGGTCTTCTGTCTGATGTCATCTCAAAATTATCTGAAATATGTTGTCAATATTGTTCATTTGCAGCAATATTATTTCCTGAACGAAGGACTTCGGTGCTCAAATTGAGTTCATAGTTCCTCGATCCTCTAACCTTCATGCTAATGGCATGACGTGTCACCCAGGAAGGAAGCAGTAATTTGCCACTGTCATGCCTTGCAAAGTCCGCGCTTCACTCCGGGATGAGAAAGGAGTGAGGGATGATTAGTGAGCATAAGGAACAAGCTCGGCAAGGTCGAGTCAATCAGGACACTCTCTAAGCCCACAAAGAAGAAGTTCAAGGTATCTCCAGCCTAATTTTCGTCGTGTCTAGAGAGTAAGCCCACCTGAGAGACACGGGCTTTTCACTCGCTAAAAAGCTCCTCCTCTCGAGAAGGGTGAAGAGGTCATGGCACTAATAGCGAGTAGGAGGAGCCATGACTATACAGTCTCGAGCCATTCCTTCCTACTCTTCTACTCTCGATCACTCCCCTTTTTTCTGATGCTGATGTAGATCATTAGAAAGTCCGATGATATCCCTTTTTCTGCGAACCGCCTAAACCGCGGTACATAAGGTGTTTACCAGTCGGCCGAATGAACACCCAAATCGTTCAGAGATGGGGATCTTGCTCTGCCTATACTCTGCGCTCATCATCATCTCAAGTGTGTCTATCCATTGTGATCTATTCCACTCTCTTCCTCTAATAGCTTCCTCTCTGCCTGTCACATACTAATACTTACCTCGTGGATAGAGTGAGGTGGGAAGAGAAGGGGAAGAGGCCCGGATACCGGTCCGGTGACGGGTTTTTGTCCGGGGAAGATCCAATGGCATGGAGGGCTGAGCCGTGCCACTTGCAGGGCCTGCCCACAGCTGTGATTAGTAGAGTCTACTTACTGCAGGTTACTTTCTGGCCCAGAAACTACCTGTGAATTATTGTCTCTGATCTCTGAACCGATGAGCGGCTGCGGACAAAGCACAATTTCATCCGGGTGCCACTTGAGTTCCAAGGCCAGACTAGCTTCCACTCGCGTACTCTTCCGTTATACCAATTCCTGCTCATGGTGTTCGCCGCACTTTTATGTACTCTACCGCATTAAATTTTCACCATATTTTATTATTTAAGCCTTGCAGAATGAAGATCGTATTGCTGGCATCGATCTTGATAGGAGCGTCGGCGCAGATCGATAAGGTTCGAAAACTTTTGAAACTTGATGTATTCGTTGTTCACCCATTTAAATTCCACTCTGCATTTTCAGAGATGCGGCCTTCCGCCCAATCACGCGTCCCTTCCGGAATTTGCCAAGGAAGAACTACAGGCGATATGGTGAGCATATTTGTAAAAGTATTTCAACAAAATATGTAGAAAAGCAGTATTTTGAAATGACTCCGAAGATCATAGCGCTTTGGAGATCCTACAGATATATTTATATTTATATTCTCTTCGTTGTATATTGTTCTTGCACTAGAGGTAATGGTCTTGTAGGAAGGACTACGTTCCCGGTGCACCATGCAAGAAGGAAATCGAGCTCACTGATGAGATTCTCAAGGTTCTCGACGAGTTTGGAAACGACTTCGAAACGGATACTGCAGTGGGTTGAAGCGCATTTCCAAATTGCAGATTTTATTCATTGCCAAGAGGCAATAGGCAAACAGGCAAAATCTTTCGATTGATTAGGATGTTCCTTATTGTGTGTTCGCTCTTTCATCCAATTCAATCAATCTTTCCAGACCTCCTCCCCTGCTGTTCCTTCTGGCAACGATTCTAGTGGCAGTTCATCTGATACTGAAGTCGAGACAACGACTGAGGAAGTTACCACCACTCAACCCAGTGAACGACAACATTTCGTGCCTCCAGCGACACTGAAGCCTAGAAGAACGAAGACTTCTACGTGGGCACCGAGGTATTCTTTCAATCATCTTTTCATGTGTTCTCTGTAGTTTTCACCAGACCGGCTTAAACAAAAAGCGATCTATTCCTCGTAGAAAGAAATTTGAAAATCATAAAAAAATTCAGAATCGATGCTGGCTCCACTCCTAACTACCGCAGAATCGCATCGAGTACTGTAAAGACGAACGATGATTACTATGACTATCACGATCCCGCTCCTACCCAGGGAAAGGTCCATTTCTTCCAAAAATTTCCCCTACTCTATTTGCAATCTTAACGAATTCATTACAGGTCGCAAAGTCCTTGAGGAAAATCGGCAGTCCTGCATTCAAAGATTATGGAGATGTCGTACGCTATTTCACTCACTATTTACAACCTATTTTTACCATTTTTTAGCGCTCAGAATTTACAATTAAAGAAACAATTGTAGGAGCTTCTACGTGATCGCAAGAGAAAGAATCTCGACGATAACGTCGGAAATTTCTTCAGAACTACGACAAGGAAACCTGTTGAGTATCACTCAAGGAAAGGTACTGTTGGTTTTGTCGTTTCTAAAGAGAATGCTCAATTTCAGCCACAACAGGAGCTGGAGCTCCCCGACAGTTCCATGACTACGACTTCAAGTTGGTAAGTAATGCATAATCAAATTTCCTGTTTTATTTGATATGTATAGTGTCAAGTCAGTATTAGAAAGTGTTCAAGTTGATGAGTACTCGAGTGTTCCAGAAAAAGAAGTAAAGTTTAATCGGAGCTGGATGAATGTTTGACCCCTACCTGCATCTTTGCATCATCCTTTTGCGCAAATTCTCGTCACTTTTTCTCGAAATTCCACCTTCTTATCAGTGTATTCCTGACTTCGTTTTCGCCCATGCGCCAGCTTTACAACAGAGGAAAATCGCCGCTATCATCTCCAAATGTTGCGAGAGTCGACAATTAAGTGCCCGTGATAAGACGGATTGTTGCCTGCAATCATCACACACAATAGGACACTTCAAATTGCCTTCTCATCATCATTTTAATGATTATTGGTCGTAAAGGAGTGAATCCCAACCATTAATTAGACACAGAAAGCACAATATTTTCGATATTTTAGAACGATTATTCGGACGATTTCAATGTTCACTTCGATACGCCTGACGCGCCTTTCCTCAAGAATGTTCCTCCCAAAGTGAGGGAAGAATTCGAGAGACTGTGGAATAACGACGATATTCCATCGGAGTCTCTAAGAGCAGAAAAGGTTTGAACTTGCACTAATTGGATTGTTTTGAATGCGAGTTTCGAACTTACTATACTGTGAGCCAGTAAGACTGCAATTAAATCGGTTTCGGCCTGCCACGAAAATAGGCAATACTTACCGTGGGTGAGTCACAGGGCACTTTCCTACCGAAGGAACACTCAGCTCCCATATTAGTAGTTTTAGTCACATCTTGTAGTCTGATACACATTTGCTCTTTTCAATACACACTGAACATGAAAGTTTCGTGAAACTTCTTGAGCTGTATTATCTGTTAATTCTGGTGGGTATGTCATTTAGATCTCACACGTGACATAAATGGTGATGGCTGATTGACAGAATGCAGTGGGTATCATTAGAGTGAAACAAAGCAGGACGATTAATAAATTCTTGATTGATCATTCCTGAATTGGAAGCATCTGTCATCAAATAACAGTGTGATTGAATTGAAACGGATCTTGCCAGGTGCATCCGTTTTCTTCCATGGGTCAGAAAATTGTTAATACTAAACTGAAAGCTGCTGAAAGTATACTTGCCCTAGTATTCTGGCCGGGAAGGGTTGACGTGGGCCTCGCCGTTCCCTTTCCGGTGTACCTAACGAAGCGTTATCGACGCTTGACGTCTGTAGAAAGTGGATGTAAAATGATTTCACTTTGTCAGGTATTGGAAACTGGTGGAATGCACAACATGAAGATCTATGCCCATTCTCATCTAGCCAATAATGATAAATTGATAGATTAATTGATTTCCAGGTGCACCTTCTGGCCGTCTCTCTTCTCAATGGAGAACAACTCGAGATCTACAATAACTGGGCTACCAACAGAAAGAAGGCTCTCAAGGTAATTGAGTCAGAATCATGTATTGGGTAGCTACATCCAGTCAAGAAAAACGATAATTTACGAAACCAAAGACGAAAAGAATGCGCTGCCAGATCTGGGTTCGTTCCTTAGCCGTTCTGTTCACAGCATTAAAGAGTTCATAAAAAAACTTTTGAAAATTAAATATCGATAAGATCATTCTATCTATTTAAACAAATATACTCTTCAAAAACTCTGAATCAGCACTCGAGGATCCACGATCCTATTTTGAAAATTCAAAATTTCCTCGATTTTTTCTGTCCCTTTCAACAATGTGGAAAGACGGCTGTTGCGATCTCGTCGGTTTACACATGAGTTCTACGGGGGCAGAGGAGACTCCCCTCCCTTTCCTCTCCCCCAGAGTGCATTCCCTCTTCTCTCCTCCCTTCCTCTCTGACGAAAGAGCCTGGTGGAAGTGGCCCCACTCAGATCAAGAGAGATAGCAAGTGATGAATGATTCTAGAGCGAGAGTCGCCCGAAATTCGCTCCGTTTCAAAGTCAATAGATTGAGATCAGCTACTGATTGAATCCTAACACAACTGTGAATCATTACTTTGTTAGAAAGTCGAGAGTAAAGTGCTGTTTACCTTTTGCAAGATTTCGACCTCGATTTCGCGTAAACACATAGGACGATTGCCCTTGAGCACATCGTATGAGACTCGAAACTCAGCTCGAATATTTTCAAACAAATTTGAGCACAAGTTATTACAGAGCAGTAAAATTTGGGAGTTTTCACATTTGGGATTCAAATACTGGACCACATTTGAAAAAAATATTGAAGGCTCGTGAGGATGAGATGCAGAATCTGACTCCTAAAGCGCGCGCGGCTCTTCGTCGAATCGCACGAGATGATGGTCAGGATCAGATGAGATTGGCCCCTTCGATCAAGAGAGAACTCATTGGATTCGCCCGGAGATTGGAGACGAGAAGATTGAGAAGATCGAGAGCTAGAAGGAGTTAAATGACATCAATCCTGTGTCCATTCTGGCATTACTATTAGCCTGTATCACTCATTCTGTGTGAGGTAGCACATCCTTTATCCACTCTCGAATGGTCCAGTATGAGACGCATATCCCGATCTAAAATTTCACTCAAATCGTCTAGTTGCAGTAGTTGTACGTGTACATATCTCTCTCATTTCATCTGTTTCGTTTCAAACAAAAAAGTTAATCTTTGATCTCCAACAAACTTAGATCTTCACCGTTCTAATATTCTCATCATCATTCAGATTTCTGTAATGTCATCTTGTTTTTCTCATATCTTGTCATGTCCACTGCTTTTCTTGATAAACTTGCCACAAATTACCCATCTCTCTAATCACCCCCTACTGCCAGAGTAACAACGACGGAAGAAGGGGTGAGAAATGTCCAAGGGGGTAATTTGGTTAGGGAAGAAGTATTCTTTGTCTCAAATCATCCCCTTGAGTGAGCGAGTTACCCTTCCTAATTTCCCGCCCAATCTTTGTTTCGAATGGGTCGAGGTGACATGAGGAAGGGAAGGTGAAAGGGTAAGAAGAAGAGACATTTACCAACCCTGAATAGAAGGGAGCTGCCAGGGGATGACATTATGCGGGATAGTCATCAGAAGGAAAGAAAGGAGATGATGAAGAATGGGTAAGGAACATTTGAATGGAGAGGTCATCCCATCATAGATGCCTCCTTTCTAAGAGTGCATTAGAGTAAGTGCAGTGGTATTAGTTCAAACCGGTGAGTCATTAAGGAGTACGGATAAGATCAATCAACCTCGGCTTTTGCTGTACAATCAAGGACAAGGGCGAGGTTGGGAGAAGATTAAGCGCGGAGATAGGAAATATTTTGACAATCTTGCACGTACCCTCTGGCAGTCGTATTCAATCATAAACACGGTGCTACTCTGAGATTTATCGAGTAGCTTGTGTATAAAATGTAATCGCTGAGTATTACGTAGGAAAGAGTTGCCGATCTTACCCTCTGGAACCAAGGTGAGAAGTTGATGGACCTATACGACTGCCAGGGGGGGCTACTGTCACTTTTATTACTCTGGCTTGTGGATAAGATGCAATTACAGAGATTGACGCCTCATTCCAAGGTCGAATAATAAGTTCACCGAATTAAGGCCAAGAAAACACCTCGCCAATTCCTGATCCCCTCAATGCCTTGGTTATCTTTCGCAATCGGATCATTTCTCTTCTCTTCCTTCCTTCTCTGCCTCTCAAGGCCTCTGCTTGAATACGCAACACCTTCACCCTCTCTCTAATCCTTACATCTCTCCCTTGCCAATCGCAATGCCCCGTAATGCTCTTCTTTCTCAAGAACCATAATGCACTGACCCCTACAGAAGCCCCCCTGCTGTCACTCTTGATAGCTTTATGAGTTTCGATTGTGATCATTTATCGGGGCAGTTGATCTCTCCGTCTCTTCGTTTCCGTCTCTTTGTTGCGAAAGTTCGGGAAGCAAAAAAGGGCGAGAGATCAGGGGAAGAGGGGAGAGCGCAGAGAAAGAGACGATAAGAAGGACAACTCTCACCTCTCTCTCTCTCTCGATGTTGCGAGGGGAGAAAGATGAGAGAGAGAGAGGAAGAGATAGGGGAAGAAGAGCATCTAGAAGGAAGAGATCATCGAGATTATCAAGAATTTCTGGGATTAGGGGAGGAATTGGAGACCCCGCCTGGACAGTTCGCCCAGGTGTCATAGTGCGCTGATTAGTATCGACCATGCCACCAGGGAACCGTTCAGGATCGGATGGGTCTCAAGGGGAAAAGAGGGAGTACGGTATCCATCAATCGATAAGGAGTCGCGATGACTATGGTAAAGGATAGTGATGAGAACTCAGGATTGATCGATGACGAGGGAGGGTAAGGATGAAGAGAAGGGAGGGGAGGGAAGGAAGGGAGTAGAGAGTTGTGTGTCGACCTGTCGAGTATAACCTATCGATCGACTCTCCGTCGCCTCCACTCGCAACATTTGACTAGCTGTTCTTTCTCGCTCTCTGCCCTTCTCTTCCTCCCCTCGCCGTACCATCTCGCTTCAGTGTCATAGTTCTCTTCAAGTAGACAATGACAACCAAAGCCGAGAAGGGACGGCTAAGGGGGGATTAGAGGGGAGAGAGGAGGAGAAGGGAGAGGAGAAGGGAAGACTGATAGGACTGAGAGGACGACTGATATGCTCAAGAGCCTCTCAGCCCCCTTTTATGCGACCAGACCAAGTGGGCGGGGCGAGTGACGGGAGAGGGAGGCGGAGTGGAGAGAGGAGAGGGGCAGGGGAGGAGAGAGATGGAAGAGAGGGAGGGGAGGGGAGGAGGTGAGAGAGGTGGAGAGAGGGATAATGAGTGAACCGAGAGAGAATCTCAAGGATCAAAGGAGGATGATCTAATGTGCGACGAACCATTTCGTTAGTTATTGTGCAATCGATGTTTGGGCAACATATTTGGATGGTTGAGTTCCGTTGAACAAAAATAATATCTGTGATGGATGTGGAGAGGATTGTTGACAGAGTGCAACTACTTTTTCTCTCTGTTTTGACTGGCAGACAAGGAATGAGACAACCATCCCTCTCTGCTCTTCTTATCGATCGTTTCTTTCCTTCCGAATAGGATGCTGATTAATCGATTATCTTATCATTGCAAGTGCGCATAACACGGGTAATCGTACAAGTTTTATCAGTTCTACACAGCACCGATGGCTCACACAAACACATTGTGGAATAGTCAAAGTAACGGGGAAAGGGGAAGGCGAATTTGAAGCAAGAAGAAGGACGGAAGCCGAGATTCGGCGTTCCCTTTACACACACTGGAATAGAAGTACACCGTCGCGACCGGTTCCACTCTTATCTATTAGCATAGTAGCAAGAGTAATAGGGAGAAGGGATGATATCAATGCTGTACTTTTGTCGATCGATTCTAAAGGGCACAGTAAATGACACTGGCTTTGGCTGGGGGTTTCGTTACACCGGGATGTTTCCTAACAAGGTAAGCATCTTCGATCTTACCCGTTTGCCGTTCTTTTTCTCACTAGACTTTCTTTCGCCCTTGGGAGGAGTGCTAAAAGCTGACTTGTTCGGGGGCGCCAATTATTACAGCCACTTCCACTTAGCACTTGGGGATTTGATAGGGAGAACGGAGGTGAACCGCGGAGAAACAATTGGCACCATGGTGAGAAGAGGGCGACACGAGTAAACACACTCTTAACGGTGAGAAGTGATAGGGACTGTGAATGTGAGAGAGAGAGAGAACACAGAGTGAAAACCCGCGAGAGAAGAGAAGATGGGAGGTGAATCATGGTCGGGATCGACGCCGAGCTTCAAGTGCTGATTTAGGGCAGAGAATCTTCTTGAATGCACGTCGAAACTCGAGATTCAGAATTCCATAGAGGAAAGGATTGAGAGAAGAGTTGATGTATCCGAGCCATGTGAACGCTTGTAGCACCTGAAATAATTAATTGTTACAATATTATCTATATAAAATCACTAAGTATTGGATTGTATTCATTGTACCCCTCTTCAGATACCATCTATTTCAAAACTACCTTGTTTTGAGTGAAAAATTCTGGTTCACAACACGAAAACAGCTGTGTTATGATAACAATCTTTACTCACAATCATCATAAACTTTATGGGGTGCTCGTACCATTATCCTAGTCTTCCCTCTATAAATGATTTATTAGAGTACTAAGGAACTAGCTGTAATCTCTGATTTGATGTAGTAGGTCATGATTGGATTCTATAATAAATATTCTAAAGTACTAATACTGGCAGCTATGCCGGCAACACAACACTTGGAATTAATTCCCATTCTTGTATTATTCATGACCAATCCATTTTTCATTCTGGGGGTATATTCACCTTCGGATGCAGTGTGCAACTCTCGCAGAATGGCATAATGACGTAAGCGCAGAAGAATGGCAGCCAGCAGAAAGAAAAGACGAAGATAATGACGGCGATCGTCTTGGCCGCTCGCTTTTCCTGGAACGAACGATGATTACAATGCTAATTTGTGAATAATTGGGAGGTTAAAAAGGGTCAAATCGGGTTTCAAATGAGCAAAATTAAGTACCTTCGCCACAGAGATCTTCTCTCGCTTTCGGAGAACGTTGGCGGGATTCTGAAGTGACAAAGTTAACAAATATTCAATAAATAAGAATACAAATTAATGTACCTCTTCATCCTTCTCCTTGTCCAACTTCTTCACAGTCACAGAGTGAGCATACTTCATATCTTTCGTGATTGTATCTTCTGAGTGAGTCTTCCCACTCGAATCCTCGTCCACGAGTTTGGAGGACTAAAATATGATTTATTAAACTTGTCCAATTTTGTGTCCAACTTCTGTGGAAACAAATAATTATTGAAAAAATGCGATTGAAATCAAATGTTTATTCTTGAATTTGAATCTCGAAAATCTGTCTTGATCAGTTTAGCCACTACACGATTTCGATGGCTGATCTAATTTCGTATCAATTTAAGACTCTTTTTTTTAAAGACTCAAAATGAGTGTTATTGAAATTGTATTGCTTCCATAATCGTTCCACTCCCCAGAAATGTTTTTTTCATTCGCCATTTTTCTGCTTTGAGTCGTCATTTCGTTGGTCGGCTGTGCCGAAGTTTTAATCCGACCCAGATTAATATGTCAGAGTGCGTCGGGGAAAAAAGGCAGTCCCCCACTTCCCACGCCTTTCTAAGACAACTGGTCCATTCTCTCTGTGCTCTCTCGCTTTCGCCTTCTCTCTCGTCTGCTCTAACCGGGAGGTACCGTACCTCCTTTCTGAGTGGCTGAGCTGACGCTGTCTCAGCTTCAACGAGAGGCTGCCGCTCGCATTTCCGTCCGAGTGATCCATTCTTTGTGGAGAGCGGCTCAGAAGCACGCTTCGCTACCTGCAAATACCCTCTTTTGTCTTTCCTGGAACTTCCTGTCCATATGACGAAAAGCTGCTAAGATCATTCTTTGCAAATCTTTTCCAGTTTTTGGACAAGGATATGACGTAAGCTGGTGTTAGTCTTTAGCTGTGGCATTAGTCCATCAATCATCTGACAGTACCTTTCTCGAGACCTCTGGCCCGTCTCTCACTTCAGGTGGGGGATGATTGATGCGCATGAGGGCTGATCGACCTGTATTGCCATGATCAGATAAGGGAAGTTTAGGAGAAAAAAGGGAAGATGCCGTAACCCCCTGGATCTTATCAGGTACTGTGTTGTTTACTGTCAGTGGAGATTAGATATATGGTCTAATCTCCCTGATATCTCCCTTTCATCATGGAGATTAGGGACAGGGGAGAACTGCCATAGGATCCTTTCCCTCTGGATATAGCACTAGCCCAGTGATTAGGTGACTGAAGAACTGCCACCGGATACTTTCCCTGTGGATACTTTCCCTCTGGTACGGGTCCATTGAGTGGGTGGACAGGTCTCGGATTACTGTATTGACCTCGATTTGTTCTTATTCGTTGCCGAGCAGAAATGAAGATCTTGACGTAAACAACGACCATAACGAGTAGAGGAACGAAGAAGGATCCGGAGGCGGAATAGAGAACGAACAACTGCAAAAATATTTTTATCATTGTTTCCTTTTATCTTCATCATTTTTGCAAGTGAAGACCCGCCTGTCAAAATATTTTGAGCAAGAAAAATCTTGTGACAGGTTTGGCTTCATTGTAAAACGACAGAGAGAAAAAAATAAATGCAAAACTCAAAAACAGTGTATGTACCTTCTCTGAACTAAGCTCGCAAGTTTCTACAAGTTTCTTCGCTGTCCAATCGTTCCATCCAATGATCGGAGGCACGGAGATCATGATGGATAGCACCCAAACCTGAAAAATATCTTGTAAATTACCGTAAATTGTGATTTTTCTTTAGGCAATGTTTTTGCAAGAGTGTATCATAGTCCCTAATCGAAAAAAATTTATACGTTATACTATAAATGTTCCCATTCATATCTCCTGAAACATTTTATCGCCGATAAATTTAGCTGCATGCATGCCTAATACTCCACACCCCCATAGAATTCATCGAGACATGTGACAAATTATTCACACTTTTTGCTGCACTGTTCGTGCGTCTGCAACTAATTTAGCTTCTTTATTAGCCTTCCAGGTCACTGCCTTTTCTCATTCCACATCACTGATCATATGCGAAATAACATTATAAATGACGTATTACCGTAGCTTCAATCGTCTCAACAGTTCACTCTAGTCCCCCTGTAGCTAACTGCTCTGCTCACTGATTCGTTCTTCGTTGGCTAACTCTCTTCTAACTCGGTTAGCACAGAGTTTTCTCCATCGAGAGGCACTAATTGCGCAGTCGTCGCTGGTTGTCTAATGTGACCAAGAGAAGAAGAAGAAGAGGAAGGGAAGGAGGTCCCGGAAACGTCCGAACGAGTAGTCGAAATTGTCAAGTCGTCCATGTTGACCCTTCCATCCACCCACTCAGTCTACCCTTTCGCAATAATAGGTTTAGCACGAATTCCAACTATGTATGTTCAATGAGGTTTGCGTGCATTTTCTCAGTGACAACAAGTTCTGGTCCTTCTTTTACATTATTTCTCAAAAGTACGAATCTCGGAAGAGGAGAGGAAAACAAGCTTTGGGTATCGTATATCTCGTTTCCGTAGGAGTCGTCCCCGAAAAGTTTGCCCGCCGCCGATCTTTTTGGTCTTCGCCGGAAATTGGTGCTTGTTCTTCGGCAAGATTGAGTAGAGTCTATCAATCAGAGCGGGGGAGTGATTTACAGTGTATTTTTTTCTTTTTTTCTAAGTTACTACTCTAGTGGATTTCAATAAAGATACATAGAATACACAGATAGGAAGTCGTAGGATACACAGATAGGAAGTCGACCCCGGGGCAACCGGGGTACTGCTAACTAAGAATGTGCTCAACCACTTACAATGACGATGACCCCGCAGACGAACTTCGGCGTTCGCTTCTGTGCGTAGTTCAGCGGATCGTGAATGGCCCAGTACCTTAATCAGGTTTATGAAATAAAAGTATGTATAACGCATCTCTCGTAATTCAGTTGTAAAATTTTAGAGTGAAATCATGGGGATTGTTGATGACAGAATAACTGGCATGATCGTGAAGATCATGATGGCTGATTTTGCAATGACAGAATACAAACCTATCGATAGCAATCGCACACAGATTCAGAATCGATGACGTGCATAGAAGAATGTCCGATGTCGTGAAGAACTGGCAGACCCATATGCCCAGTAGCCACTTTCCATCTGCAATTCGTTTTTCTATGATTTAAAAGAGTCTTGGTGATCAGTAGCTGTAGTTTTTCTCAATGATAGAATAAAAAAGAGGTTGCTAGAATTGATTTTCCCCCATTGACACCCAGAATATCTTCATGGTCCTATATTAGTCCGTCTGGACTCCTCCTGTCACTACTCATCAGACCCTTCACACTGAATTCCCATGATTTTCTCCTCCACGATCCTTGGACTAGACTCCTCTTCCAATTGAGTGCGTAACCACAAACCCCTCTTTATTGGATCCCATCCGTTTTCTCACCCTTCGCATGCATGCCCACTCATTTTCAAGATTGGAAGAGTGGAGAAGATTCAGCCATTCAGTTTTACGCACCCACAAGACCCCTCCAACTCTCATCATTCCGTTTCTTTTTATTTCGTCCTATTCCGAAGGACTCGGGGCGAAGAAAAGACGGAGGAGAGAAAGTAGAAGAAGAAGAAAGAAAAGCAAGCGGATTATGTGAACATCGTCGTCGTTTTTCTCCCACGACCCACAAGTATACACCATATGTTGCCTCCCCCCTCAGTTTACTTAGCTGGTTCTTATATTAGACTGCGCTGCATCTTTGATCATCTGATTGAGGTAAACACTCGTGGTTAATTCGAATGAGTCAGTCCCTGATGCAATCTCCCACCCATCGGATGCCTCCCCCACTAAGAGTAGATGTATCTACTCTTAAGATGTATCTACACGGGTCCCATATAGCTAAAAGCATCTCTCTGGTTGCTAACCTGCGAGAAACTTGACTACGTGTAACGGCATGACAAAGATGGCAACAGCGAGATCAGATGCCGCGAGAGAGACGAGAAGATAATTTTGGACCTGAACAGTGATCTTTGATCTTTGGTCTCTGACCTCCTTTACCTTCTTAAGTGGCCGATATGAGAAGACAGCAACAACTACGAGGGTATTGCCCACGACCGTCATTGCAATGATCACCTGTAATAATTGCATTATTGCGTTATGTCTTCAGCAAAAATCTCATATAATTCGTTGTGTAAACACATGTTGTCATACACGTCTCCTGCTTCAAACCGAGTGGGAGTGGGCCCCCACTGATCTCGAATATCAATCCCCAGTGTACGTGCGGTATGAACCAATCTAGAGGAGGGGGTACTGGGATTACTTAGTATCCCTCAAGGGGTGCTTGTGTGTGTTTTACTCAACTCGTCTCCTCCTTTTTGCTTGTTTTGGCCCTTCGTCCTCTTTCTGAGTAGAATGAGTTCAGTGGAAGGTGTTGAGTCCCATGTGAATGACGTGCCCTCACAGCCCATTTCGGAATAGTTCAGACCGAGATTAGAAGTCCCTATCGACGTGAAAGATCCAGATACAGACTCCTTCGGAACCAATGCTTATTTCGGAATAGTTCACACCGAGATTAGAAGTCCCTATCGACGTGACAGATCCAGATACAGACTCCTTCAGAACCAAAAGAGACACTACTTCAATCCGAAAACAATGGATTGGATAAGAGGGTCGAAATAACAATCTTCTTATCCACTGAGTGGCCCCTCTTCTCGCCCCCTTTCCCTCATTGCTCTTTGTTCGGCCAGTAGTTGCCTATTTATGCGCTTCTTCCCTTCTCGGACTCGTCTATGACGGAATGTGGAGGGGTCTCCTCCGATGAGACACTGAGTGACATTCCTACTGAAGGGAAGAAGAAGGAGAAGAACTCCTCTCTGACAGACAACTCGGCCCCAAATAGACGCACCACTCACTCAGCCTTTCTCACTAATTCCTCACAAAAAACCTGGACGAAAAGACGGTTTGCCTAATGGCGAGCTAGCACTTTGCGGATTCGGAGATCTGTGAGGCCCTAGGGAGCTGATCACCTTATTCACCACAACCTTCTACGAAGTAACAATGTTGGAATTGCCCAAGATTTCCTACTTTGAAGTATTATCAGATACATATAGTAGTGAGAGTAAAACTGACCAGATATGTGATAGTGCCCAGCACTAACTCCACGATGGGAATGATGCTGGGAGGGGGAGGGATGGGTGTGACATCGATGGCCGTCGTTGAGTTGGCGATCGATGCTGTGATTGAGAAGAGTTGTGATAACACCATCGGATCCTGAATGGGAAGTGTGAATGACTAGCTGTTGAATATGATCAATGGAGTTAGAGAATTGATCGAGATATTGTATGGAGATGGACTACAATGGAAAAGGGATGAGATTCAGAGATCTGGGATAGAGAATACTGCACATTTATCAGATCCCGATGGACATTCATGACGTGAGATCAACAGAGAGATTAACAGTACACAGTAAAT
The DNA here is from genome assembly GCA_900490705.1 of Pristionchus arcanus. NCBI lineage: Eukaryota > Metazoa > Nematoda > Chromadorea > Rhabditida > Neodiplogasteridae > Pristionchus > Pristionchus arcanus. Next base: position 1,057,577 of record LS488627.1, on the reverse strand, counting down.
CAAGCGGCAACACACGCGGTTATGCGTGGCAGGAGGAATAATAAGCACGTTGGTTCTCCCAGGCACAATGTGTTCTTTCCACGAATTGCGTAGTAGTATGGGTGTGAGAATAGGGAGAGAGGACAATGATCATCTAAGGCATTAAGAGGATATTGAAGTCGGAAGCAGAAGAAGAAGACAGTCTCGAATAGAGAACAACATGGTGGTTTCCCCCCTTCTCTTCTTCCAATCTCTCTTTCGTATTGGATAGATCGCGTGCAAGTGGACAGATTTCATCGTTGTCGTCTATATACTCCATACCCCCTCCCTATCCCTCCCCATCCCACTCCTTCTATTCGACTATGATAGTAGACTGCACCAACAGTACCAGATGGAGGAATCGAAGCTCATGCACACAATGCATATTGATGATTTTCAAAGATGCATTGACTACTAAGATAAGGTCGTCCCTCATGCTTTCCTCTATCTTCTTCTATCCATCTACACATTTCACCGTCGATTTGGCCAATCATCCTCATGCCTCATCGTCTTCATTAGACCAATAAGCAACGCGTCTTCAACCATAGCAATCTCCCCTCTGCCATCCATATATCTTGTCCATAGGATGATCAGACAATAGGCCAAAGGGCATTGCAATTTTTCTTTGCACCGTTTCTCCAATCCCATCTTATTCCAAGAATGTTCAGACAATTACCCAAATAGCGACTCAATCTTCCTAGGCCATTCATAAATCTTATATATTACATGATTAGAAAATAGCCTTCATATGAGTGCAATCTTTCCAAACCACCCATATATCTTGTTCCTAGGTTGATCAGACAATAGTCTAAGATGGGATTGAGAGGACAATGATTGCTTTGTGTCCTTTTCCTCGGACGTTTCCGCACGATCGAATGTACAATCCATTAAGTTCCTGAGTGAGGCAAAGAGGACAAGGAGTCTCTAAGAATTCATTTGGCCCTTCCTGCTCTTCCCCTTCTCCCTTCTGAAACTAGGCGCCGACACTAATTCCCTTCTCTCTTCTCTCTCTCTCGAGATCCCCAACAGTTATTGTCGCAGTGTGTGAGGAGGATCCCTCATCCCGCATGCACCATTCAGATTGCAGAGGATGGCAGGGGAGGAATGAAAGAGGAAGGGAAGGGAGGGCTAAAGTCGTCCTCGCTCCTAAAACTTGCATGACCACGTGCGAAAGTATGCAAGAAATTGAGTGAGTGAGAGAGAGGATATCGTGAGAATCAGAATGGAAGTCGCGAAGATGAGGCCAGTTGGAAGAGAGGAAGAGAGTTTCTCACTTGCAAGAAACGGAAATCCTTTCTCCTATTCACACCTCACAACCAACGCGAAGGAAAGAGAAACATCGTCACTTCACCCCCGATGATCCTTCTTCTATGTCATCACCCCCAATGCAGAAAACCGTTTATATTTTCACAGTGGTATGTGAAAGGTGTAGTTCTAGCTCATCTCAAGAACTCAATATATGATGAATGATTCTGAATAACAAGCTTCAACATGATTCAAGGTCATCACCAACTGCAACCCAATCTGCAATGAGGCTACAGCGTATCTCCCATCCCCCCTCTCCTTCTTCTCGTTTGTTTCCTCCCTCCTCCCACTCATCTCCCCTTCTCTCATCACCGTAACGACGGGAAATCAGCTCAATTATTATGGGCGCCGAGTGGCATCCGGAGGAATTGAGAGACTGGAGGGTAAGGAGAGAGAAGGAGGAAGAGATGGATGATCGGGGGATGGGATAACGAAGGAAGTACATGGAGAAAAGAAGAAGAATGAAAAGAAGAAGAAGATACACAACTCTTCTCTTTCCGGTATACTATAGAAGGGAAGATCTCGACTCATTTCCGGGGAAGAAGCTGAGAAGAGAAGAGATCTTCCCCCTTCTTTGTCAGTCAGAATGATAGACGAGCTGAGAGGATCAGCAATTACGGGAAGGATTGCTTTCCCCTTCTTCGAGATGATTCGAAAATTGGGAGTGCGCTGAGCGCTCTCAAAAGGAAATCCTACGCGAATAACGAACAAAGACTGCGCGGAGGAAATTGATATAGGAGGATTGGAACGTCGTGGGAGTGGGGCCTAAGATTGATCGGGAGGAGGAAAGGAAAGAAGAAGAGTGGGAGTGAACGTGTAGGGCCTTCCTGGGGAGAGGTAGACAATGGAAGAGGAGATGAAAAAGCAGAGAGGAAAGGAACCTAATGGATAATAAGAAGTGGAGCGAGAGAGGAAGAATGTGTCACATGCAGGGGAAAAGAGCAGCAGAAGGAGGAAAAGAAGAGGATTGATGCCAATAAGACATTCAATTGTTGTCACTCTGCAACACGAGTGATCTAAGGGTTAGAAGTTGCAGATGCGAAAAGGTAAAGTCTTCCCGTTAGGTGCCAACGGGATGACGTTACATTTTACCTTTACCATCTGCAACTCCCTCCCTTAGATCACTCTTGCAACGAGAAGACTTCTCATTCAATATTCCTTGCGCGTTCTTGCTCTCACAATCGAAGATTCGCGCTGAATCTCATTCTCCTTCCCGATTTTCTCCCATGTTTCTTCCAGAATTGAATAGTGCAGCAGCTTGGAAGGGAAGGCTCAACTACAAAATGAAGCCACATAAACAGCTCGCACTAATGGAGCAATTGGAAGACAAGGAGAAGGGGATAAGTGGTAAGAAACAGAGAGGGTAAGATGTCGTCTGTATTATGGATGAGAACACGAATAAAGAGGAGGAGAAGAGGGGAGGAATGAAGAAGGAGGAAGAATGAGGGAAAAGGTGGCCATCCTCCCACGGATATCCATCCCTCCATTCATCGTTCTCGTTGTCTCTCGTCGAAACTGTAGTCTTCCACGTCCTATTCCTAGTCCCCTTCTCGAGACGTGAATTTCTCCAAAAAGGTCTTGACTCAAATAGGCAACAGCAAGTAGAGTAGGGAAATAGAGAACTACACAAGGGGAATGGAATGATATCAATGAAGAAGGACACTGATGGACTGTGACAGATGATCCAAGTTAGAGGGAGAAAGAGGAGGGAAAATGAAGAGAAGAAAGAAACGAAGGGATAGGAGAGGAAGGACTGAAAGTTGAGACGAGACCTGGGTCATTTGAGTATGCTAGTAATCCGATGAATTTGATACGCCAAGAGTCGACAAAGTCGAAAGAACAAGGCTCGGAGAACAAGTCCACGTGAACTACCGTAGGTGGGAAGGGCTGACTCACTTGGGTTGGTGGCTGCGCGCCGGATGATGCTGGTGCAGCAGACATGAATGCTGCAGGTGTCGGAAGGGTCGGATGGGTCGGAGTGAACCGGATGGAGGAGGGCGGATTCCCTTTTTGGTGTGTGCTCCTCCTCGACGCCTTTCGTGAGGAGAGCCGAGGGGTCTAATGAGGAAAGCTCCGCCCTCTTCTCTCACCACCACTGAGAGACTAGGAGAGGAAGAGGGGAAGAGAGTAGAGGATAGGCGACGAGTTGGAACATCGCCCAAAAATCTTGCCTGGTCCATGGTTCATCCATCACCCAGAAGACGACGAGTAGAAGAAGACAATGAGACGGTCTGGCAATAATAAGACTCGCGAAGGCGAGGAAGACAGTCAGAGATGATCTCCATTGTCATATTTTTGTGTGTTGCAACGAGAGTTGGATTCCCGTCTTTCATCAATCATCTTCATCTCTTTCTGGAAGTCTTAACGTCACGTGCGGGAAGAAATCACCCCGGTAATAACCGTGCGGGTCTCTTTTGACTGTCGGGGGCACTTATCGTCGTCGTTCTGAATGATATTTACCGAAAAGCGTCGTTCGTTCATTCTCGACTCAAAGCCCTTCCCTCCCTCCAGCCAAGTTGGTGTCTTGTCATCATCAGATGATGGAGGGACAGCACCGGAAGGGGAAGAGAGGATGGGGGAACTACTGCCATTGAGACGGGAAAGGACTAGATGCGAACGGGCGGTTGTCTCTTTTGAACCGAGAACCTAATTAGAACTCGTTCTAGAAGAGACACTTCAGAGGGACTTATCCTTCGCTATAGACAACTTTGTTTTTCTTCTTAGGATCCAGGCTGAGAACCCCAGAATACGATATCACTTAGACGCCTACATATTTCATGCGTCGTGTACTGCGCAGACACAATTCCCTTGCTGGTCGCACGTACTCCAATACGCTCAACGACGTGTTCTGTTGATAGGTGCGCGACGAATCGGAAAGGGCGTCGCTCTCATACACACTCGCACCACACACACACACACAACAAGATTGAGTAGGACAGGCTCGGCGCGAGAGTTTAATAATGCACACGGGATGAGATGGGAACGCGGAATGAGTAAAGACGGGAAAAATGGGTGAAGTGGAGGGATGAATAGAGGCCAGATGAGACCGATTCCCAATGAAAAGGCGAATGCGAGAGCGACCAGCCCAAAGTTTATACGTCAACTCGTATGGGATGAGGACGGAGATGAGTAATATAGTGAGATCGCATTAGTTCGTCCCTCTTTCCGGTCTGGAGACGAGAACGGGGAAAATTATGAGAATTTGTGCAGGAACGATCAGATGATGGGGGCATAAACACAACACATCGAATAACGTCTGGACGAGATCTCGAACACATCATTCGAAGAAGAAATTGATCAAATCAGGGCATTCGGAGTGCATTTTTGGGCAGTGCTCCTCTGACCTCTTCAAACTGCAGAGCAACTCCACAAAGACGTCGGCCCCAAATGCAATCTGCATAAATCGGTCCAGGCCGACCTGCTCCCTTTTTGCACGCCAACTTTTCGTGCAATTCGGCCGTTTAGCGCGTACTTCTTCCGTCTTTCTTCTTCCCATATGGAAAAGACCACCTTGAGAAGCGCGTACTTTTAGATGGGAGCAGCAAGGAAGGAATACGAAATATGAGAGGAAGGATGAACTTTCATTGCGGGTGCAGCTCCCAGAGGACTTTAGTGAGGGAAAGGTACCTGATTTTGAGAGAAGAGAAGCAGAGGGAGGGGGTCACTCATGGAGACTTGACTCAATCACGTCTCTTCTTCTCTTTGCAACTCTTATGTTTCTCTCGGAGAGGAACGTGATCTGTGTGAGTGACATCAGAGACCGCTCACTTCAACTTTCCATTACACCCTTAGTCGTGGCTTCCGAGAAAAGACGCGCGAGTTGCAAAAAAAGGAGGCATCAATCAGTCAGTCTACGCAATAATGCATCAGTAGCAGCCTCCCCTTCCTCCTCCTCCTCTAACTTCTCTTCGATACCCCTCTACTGTCTGACAAATGCCTTCTGCAACACACTCACACTAGGAATGGCTTGGCAAGAAATTACTCTCCTTGTTTCGCCAGCTCTCTCGCGGCTCTGACCGCTGAAATAGTGGGAAGAAAAGACATCCTTCTCACTCACTTTGCATGGACGAGTTGTGCCCGCTCCCCGAAATAGCGTCATCACCCCCGGACTGCTCTCCCCATTTGTCTCTCTCTCACTCGTTATCCTACCACGGAGTCCATGAGGCGAGAACGGGGAAATGAGTTAGGACCGAGAACAGAGGCGGATATGCGAATGTGATTAGAGTGTTGCATGACAAAGCGAGGGCGGACGACGTGATACGAAGTGGAGAAGAGAAAGGAGAGGAGGGATGGGAGATCTCATCTGAATGAGTGACTGATTATAGATGCATTCATCCTCCCGTCTATCTATAGTGAGCACAAGATAAGCAGGCAGTCGTCCCCTTCAAGAGAGAAGAGATCTAAGATGATTGAGAGAGAAAAATAATGGGAAACGATTGATATATTCCTTGAATAAGCCAAAAATATGAAAAAATAGGGAAATTGTTGATCGACTAATGAGAAGCTGAGAATAAATCTGTGAATATCTAACTGAATGGGTTTGTGGGAATTGGTTAAGTGTTTGGTTTTCCCCACCACGAGATCTCAGACAATCGAGGTGCATAATTCATCAGGAAACTGTTGATGGACAAATGAGATGCTGAGAATGAAATCTGTCTGGCTGAATGAGTCTGGGGATAACTAGTGGTTCTCAGCGCGTTTCTTGGAGATCGACGATGTTTCTCACGATGGATGGAAAGCGAAGGAAGGCGATGAATAGACAGGCGCTGTCGGAAACTGAGTTGAGCCGAGTCAGAGGGAGCAATGGGTCGGAATGATGAAAGAGAGGAGACATTGCTGAGATTGACCGATGAAGGATGTCGATGATGTGACCCGGTGTTCTACTTGACAAGATGATGAATGGGTCGGAAGAGCGGAGACATGAGTACACAATTGGGTGGAGAGGTTTAAGAATGCTTTTGATCTTTAGATGAGGGCATATATAGATGTTGAGAAAAAACAAGAAAAAACTATGAAGGTGACAAAGAAACAAAAGAAGAGCACGTATTACTAGAAATCGAACATCATGAATGCTTGAGTTAGATCCAGCGAATTCAATAAATGGAACCCGTAACCCACGAATATTGAAAACGAGTCCATTTGGATAGTCCAGGTGTTGAATAAACGATTTGGAAAGAGAAGTTCTCGTGACAGAAAAGAGCGCAGCGCACTGCCATTTTATCGCTCGCATTTGCTCGAATGAATCGGACGTCGCTTTGTAATGCATTTCCTGTGTGCAAGAGCAGATTCCAAGATATTAAATGAGAGAAGAACCTAATCGGAAGAATCTCTGCGCTTGACGAGATAATTATAGAGACGACGAAGGAACAAGAAGGATGAACATGCTGAGGAACAGTGGGAGGAGGAAGAGGAACCACGATAAACAAGGAAGAATGACTCCGGCACAGTACTAACGAAGTCAATCTGGGCTTAAACATGCGCAATCGAAGGTTGAGAAATGAGATGAGGTTGAACTATCGATGATCAAGAACTTTTATGATAATAAGAAAACTGGCATTCGGAATAATGTGATTGACCTTTGGATGGGTGCATACTTATTGTCAGATAAACTACGTGTAAGTAACGATGAGCGAATCCGTAAAAAAAGAAGAGTAAGCATCCTGAACGTAATGTGTCTGGAATCAAGACGATGTTATATGTTTATTGCACATGATGAATGAGATGAGAGTGAGTTACGACTTGTTAAAACGAGACTACACTGGGCGTGGTCTAACAATAGGAAAACAATAGGAACGGCGTCAAGCAGTTTCCACTCTGTCGACGACGCAGCGAAATAAGTGATCAAATGTCCACAGCGAAATACGACCCTTATGCAATAACATTCTCCACGGCGCAGTCTTTCCTTTGCAAATACCTACTAACTGCAGATACACAAGCAAATTGCAAATCGTCGAATCTACCAATTTCCACGACATATGTAAACAGGAGGTTTCGGTAATTGACGAATCCAATTCGAAAAACATGATTTTCAGAGCATATGAAAGGGTGATGCCCAGTCTGGCACCGGTCTGGCAAATGTCCTCCCTCATACAGGCCGACAATAAATCGGATATTCTAATTCTTCTGTAATTGATGTTGAGCATTGTTGCTGTGTAGAAGCATTAGTCATGTGTCTGACTTAGCACAACACCCCTTTGAAGTATACTGTAAGCATTATCGTCAACCTGCATTACAGCCACGCAGCCAAGTTTGGCTGCGTATCACGTTACTCTAGAAGTTTCCTGTTCTAACGTGTTTGTTCTCTCTCGCATAGCTTTGCGAGTGGGTTCCCATGTAACCATGATGGTTGGTAGCTTAGGGGATAGCCGCTGGCCCGTACTAGGTCCCAATGTAGTGCGGTCTATCCTTACCACCATCTAAGCCCCGTTACCTTTCCACTAGCCATATTCTCTCTTGTCATTGTTCCGTATGTAATAAACTCTAAGTATTACTATTCCCTACTTCCACGCATATTTTATACACACCACAAATGTATGGAGGTCAGTCC
>LS488627.1:1031435-1044660 GCA_900490705.1 Pristionchus arcanus | reverse complement strand
CATTAGTCATGTGTCTGACTTAGCACAACACCCCTTTGAAGTATACTGTAAGCATTATCGTCAACCTGCATTACAGCCACGCAGCCAAGTTTGGCTGTGTATCACGTTACTCTAGAAGTTTTCTGTTCTAACGTGTTTGTTCTCTCTCGCATAGCTTTGCGAGTGGGTTCCCATGTAACCATGATGGTTGGTAGCTTAGGGGATAGCCGCTGGCCCGTACTAGGTCCCAATGTAGTGCGGTCTATCCTTACCACCATCTAAGCCCCGTTACCTTTCCACTAGCCATATTCTCTCTTGTCATTGTTCCGTATGTAATAAACTCTAAGTATTACTATTCCCTACTTCCACGCATATTTTATACACACCACAAATGTATGGAGGTCAGTCCTAAACCGGCCTTCATACATAACAATTGTTATTAAAATGATATTTATTTAAAATTTATAATATTTACTATTGGTGTAAGTGAGAGAGAATTGCAAATAAATATAAGTTTGGAGGGAGTAGTCAAATTACAAATGATTTCACATAATCATTAATTCTGCTCTTTCATGTTTTGACAGAGGCTTTGACAGAGGCGTTTCGCCAAACCAATTCATCGCTAAACAATAATTTTCCGATAAAATGATCGGCACATCTCAATCTCTCGAATTCTCTCCCTGATCTTTTGCGCATATTTTCACAACCTCTCCTATCACAACCCGTTCTGAAGGTATCGAACTTGTGACTTTTGATGTATATATTCGTATATCTCAGTGCTTCGACTTCGTTGATCCCCAATGAAGAACATTGACAATTGTGTTTTTTTAAATGATTTGCTCGATCGATATGAATGTTTGAACTGATTGATTAATATCTTTAATATCTTTTGGAAGACCACTTTGTTGTGGATTTAAAAAAATCTTTTCAACGTTCAAAGCAAGTCTGAATATGAATCGAGAAAATATTTTCGAGTTTTGCATGGGATTAACCCATAATTATAACTCAATTGAAATGACGTCTAATGAATATAGAAGCATAAATCACCACGTAGCCATTCTCAGTCTCTCCCATATCATGAACTACGCTGCATGAACTATCGAGAATAGTATGGGCTCCTTGATATTCACTTTCCGCATTTAGAATGCATCATTACTTCGTGATCACTTTATTCGTGGAACTTAAAAAAGTTCCACGAATAAAGCCACGAAATATATGGCAATCTCACCCTTGTCGCTTCCATCAATCGTTTCACTGCAGCCTGCTTCCCAATGGCGTATACTCGGGTATAGTTTTTGACTAGAATTTTCTTTTGTAATCACTTATGGTCGCAATATTTACGAACCGCTGTATATTGATACCAGATCCCACGGGATCAAACATTTACTACATATTGTTGTTATCTGTCAGATTAGTGACGATATTTTCAGAAAAGAGAGATAATGTGCAGAAAAGTCATCCTCATTATATATCCATTTTCTGACATGTATTATTCTTGGCTTCGCCTTCGCTTCAATTGGCCTTATTACGCTCGTGAGACTTCATAAATACAGTCAGGTGTCGGAAGTTCTTTGATCTGGGTCACATTGTGGAGGAGGATTAACAAAGGAAAATAGAGCTGCTGTAGAGCTGTAGAAAATAGAGCTGAATTTGCCATGTTCGCAATGCGAATAAAGCTGCATTTGTTTTGTGCGCAGAGTGTTTCGGGGATGGATACTTCTGTATATCGATGAAGTAGTAGTCAGTATTCGGCATTGAAGTGAATGCATTCCGTTAATGAATCGAAAATATCGTTGAAATTCCAAAGGTGATTGTTTAGAAGATCTATTCCCTTTACAAACTCACTCACTTGGGACTACTTGCATGCATTAATGGAACTGATAAGAACTGATCTACTCTTATCGAATATTATAATTCCCGCCCCTTGACTAGTGTGATATATACGGAGGATAACATATCTCTTGCGCATGATGGACTATGAGCACAACAAAGTCCTTGCTCTAACACGCACTCTATTCATCTCCTCTTACTCTTCCTCTCATACTCTCCGGGAAGAAGGAGGGACAATCGATGGTCGTATAGCTGCTAATAATTCCTCCTCCTCTGTCACACACTGAGAAGAGGCGTAGTGTTGTGCTATCACCTCTCTCGTTATTCTTCTCTCGAGACGAATCTCTTACCGTCGACTCTACGGCCAACCGTCCAATATGGAATTCATTTCCGAAACTCCGGTCACTCATTTCGACAATAAAATCGCTGCTGGAGTCATGCTGTTTGTTAGTGGACTTTTCATTCCCAGCCATTCACTATATTTAATTATTTATTTAAGATCTGTCTATTCGGATTCACCTGCAATCTCTTCATCATTATCTTCGTTCGATCTGTACCATCGATGAATAATTCCTTCGGAATCCTCGCATTCAGTCAAGCGATTGCCGATTGTGGGCATCAAGCCATTTTCGCTTTCTATGTCGCACCCGCACTCACGTTGTGAGCAAACATTTAGTCGAATCGAGCTACGGATACTGTATTTCAGGGACTTGAGCATCCTTAAAGATTCCATGGTAATGAGTCGTATTGGACATCTTCTCGTCATTTGCTATCAGGTATCACCATGTTTTTTTCTTGATCAGCTAAAAATATTATTTCCAGGTTTGTGGCTACTCACATGTCTGCACATCATTCAATCGATTTTCCTCTGTCTACCTTCCGACATGGTTTTCGAAAACATTCAAGTACTTTAGTGTTTTATGAATTTCATAAAACATTGTTTTTCAGTCGAAGAAACACTGTCTTCCTTTGTCTGTTCATCTGGGCTCTCGCTGTTGTTCCTACCAGTCTCTTCTTGCTTCTTCCTTACTGTACGTAATTATGAATCACGTAATGATTATTGATTACTTCAGTTGACTGTCACATGTTGTTCGATGCACAGGCATGGGCATGGAATTACGCAGCGACAGGAAGCTGCGTGTGGATTGCCTTGTGAGTATTCCACTCCATCCATCTCTTCAATTCGCTTTAGTAGAAACAAGATAACATCGTTTTTTTACAATAGTAGAAACAACATAACAGCGTTTTTTTTACTATAGTAGAAACAACATAACAACGTTTCTTTGCAATATACTGCGGATATGTAGTAGTTGAGCTTCGTATTTATTCCATTATTTTTCTTATTTTAGCAACATCCACTTCCCAACGTATATCACAATCGCCGCAACCTTCTCAATACTCGACATCTGCACACTCTGGCGCGTTTATCGATACTCGAAAATCGGCGTCTCAACTCAGGTCACAATTTTCAGTTTCAGTTTTCAAGTTCACATGATCTATTACAGACTACGCCCGAGATGGGCGGTAAAGCGCGGAAGAGAAAGCTGGAAACGATATTCTTCTGGCAGGTGAAACAAATAGATGTCGAGTGCATTTGGGATGTACTAAAATGCACAGAAACAATTGAACATCAGAGATGTTGTCACAAATACTAAATTTACAAAATACTAACAATAAATTCAATGGCAACTATGTTGAGGTGTGCCTTCAAGGAGTTCTATACGTCACCGAGCTCATTACTTACTTCTATTTGGCGACGTTGACAACGGATAAATGGGCGAGATTCTTCCTCACTGACGTCATTTGGTGCATCTGCCATGCGGGTGATGGGTGAGTTGAATATCCGACGGACAGAATACAGTGGTACGAAATCAGTGAGGCCTTCATCGTTTTTAGAGCATGAAGTGTTTTCAACTTAACGATAGATCTTTTCACAATTGAAGCACTTCATGCCCTAAAAAGGGTCTTACTGGTTTCATGCCACTGCATTCTGGTCTTTTATTATCTTTTATTCTCGATAAGCCCAATGATCTCAGATTTCTGATCATCTCTCTGAATCGCGAACTGCGAGAAGCCATGAAGTCAGCAATTCGATGTGATCTCAGCATGTATGTTGGTGAGCGAATCAAACAACAACTAAAGAGAGATATGATCACTCCAGTGCCCGAACCGTCCTACTACTTCGGAGCAGATTCCGATTCGCCCGGAATTATCAGACCTCATTCGGTGTCGTCTGATATACCCCGTCATGCGGACGGATCGATGGCTCCTCTTCCCTCATCTGAACAGACCGCATCACCATCGATATCAGCCCAGCCATCCACCGAGTATTCACAGCAACCCCTGGTCATTCTGGTATCGTCCGATCATTCGGCAGCATCAAATACGCAAGTTGGTGCAAATGACCAAGCTGAACCGCAACCAGAAGCACATGTTGTACAAGCTGAACAACCTATTGCACAATCCCCTGAGGAGTCCTTTTATGTTTGAATATTTCAATTGATTTCTTTCTTTACAAAATGCATTTGATATTAATCGATCCAATAATACTGAAAACAATCAATTTATTATATTTCGATATCTAAAGTGTTTTTTATCCATTCTCAGTTATATAATCTATCTCAAGTAAATCACAGAATATTGGAATCCATCTGTTCATGAAACTCCTAAACACTTACTTATTATTCAATTCTGTCGCCGAAACTGTTTTTGTTTAATACCTGTAATATGCTATGAAATCTGCCCGGTTGATGTATTTTTAAAAATAATTGTATAAAGGCAACCAAAGTATCAACATTGAAATACTCGCCGAATTGTGCTGCAGTACACCGAAGAATCTGATTCACAATTGGAATTGGCTCGACCCGAACAAAATGTTCCTAGAATATATCCTCTTGCCAGCAGTGCAAACAGGTGAAAGATCTCTCTCAAACTGGAGGGCGTATCCTACCACTTCCCCCGTTCGAAATGATGCTCCAAGACTGTGTACACAGCGAATGAGTGCGACTCATCGGAGTTCGAGCACAACAGGGCGGTTTAAATAGACGAGGCAACTATGGAGAATCACTTGAATACTTCGGAATGGCCGCTGTCCTCCTCCTGCTCTCTGCCTCGATCGCATCAGTTGCCGCGCAATGCGGAACCTCGAATATGGCTAGGTGATTCTTCCCCCTATTCCCATTTTTCGAGATCATATCTTATTGGCTGATCACGACAAAATTTACAGTTTCTGAACTGACTTTTCAATTTTGGGACCAGTCAAAGTTGTTGGGAAAAACTGGAAGCAAGTCTATTCCAGATGCTCAATCTGGGTCGGCAATGGCTTCTGCACGAACGCAAACTACAACATTCTCGTGAGACAAGCATCTTGTCCGACTATGTGCAAGGTGCGGTAGCTATTATACGTTGCTACTACTTCTACCTAACTAGTAGCACGACCGTGACGAGTACGACTAATCTTTTGAAAATTTGAAGAAAAAATAGCTCTCATGTCTGAGCAAAACATTGACTGTTCGATTCACCGTATCCGCAGGTCGGATGCCCCAATACGCCCTCTACTGCTGTCGATGCGTGTGTCGGTGATGGCAACGCTAAGTGAGTACTAGGGTGGCGAAATTGGCACACGGGTACTCGATCTTGTTTACGACCTCTCTCGGTTGTGCCGGTTTTACGACCCCTGTTTCGGGTGTGCCGTTTTATTTCGAGCCGAAAACGAGCCGGCGATTTTCTCAGCTCGGAATGGACCAAATGAGATGCGGTTTTCACCATTCGAATCAACAGATCAGTGGCTGTCGAATGCACTTTCATTTGAAAGAAATAGTTGAGTTTTAAAATATTTCTATTTGGGGAGCTAGAAGAATGGAGAGGGAGGGGAAGGGAGGAATAGGTTAGAGATAGGCGAGAGAGCATGGGGAGGGAAGAGAGCGCAGAGATGGGAACCGCTTCCCTTCTCCCTCCCTTCCCCTTCCTTTAGCGCCCCAAATTGAAATTTGTTCAAACTCAACTATTTCTTTCAAATGAAAGTGCATTCGACAGCCAGGGATGCGCTGATTCGAATGGTGAAAACCGCAACTCAATTGGTCCATTCCGAGCTGAGAAAAACGCCGGCTCGTTTTCGGCTCGAAATTTTCGGGTACCCGACGACCCGAGGTCAGCTCGAGCGAGGTCGTAAAACCGGCGCCTCGATGTGCCACTTTCGCAACCCTAGTGAGTACCGCACAACCCTCTTGGGATGTCTTTCATTCCGTTTTCTTTGATAAAATTCTTTTCAGTCGAACCGGTACGGTCTGATCCCCATAATTCTTCCAATTCAGTTGCGCCACATGGAACGCCAATGCAGCCAATCCGTTCTGTCTCTCAACAACAATGGCCGCCTCGTCCAAGTTCATCTACTGTTGTCGCACTTGCGCTGCGGAGATTGTGAGCTATTTTTGTACAACTAAAGTTACCAGAGGTTATGGTAGCACGCATCTCCAGCAGTGGTCGTGAAGAGCATTTGTCCTCCGCGCCCAGAAGATTGAGAGTTGAGCAAAATCTTCGTGATCTCTCATGTCGCATTGCTCTATCCGAACTTCTTAATGGCAGACATCATTGTGAAATGAGAGATCATTGAGTATTTGCATGAGCTATTTCTGCACTACTATATGCTGACTAGTCCGACTGATCTTCTCGCTCTGTCAATACGAGCGAATTCGAAGAAGAGGACGTGCGCAATGTCTGCCCATAACAAAGACAGTTCGATTTCGAAATCTATTGTGAAATGACACGCGATTCCTCGTTAGAGGAGATCAGGTTGACTTGTTATGCATGGGACGTCAGCTGTTTGTGAGTACGGTTCAGGTCGAGTCGGTTACAAAAGTGAAGCAAAGATGTATAGCATAAAATATACATCTATGCTTTGCATCACTGATAGGAATTCCAGTAGACATCATCAAGTGCTGTTCATATCTATATCATTTATTGCGCTAGGACAGAAGAGAACATTCCAAAATAACCGGTTATAAAATATCCAACAATTTTCGTTTTCTTCCGCATTTGGGATTGAGAATCTACTGACAAAATACTACATCTCTCAAAAATAGTTCCAGTTGGTTGTCATCAGAATGTCCTCATCCGACCTAACCGAATTTATACAGTAATGGATTTAACTGTGGACACATTGCAGACTCCTCAAGGCGACTGCTCAATCTACAACAATGCTCGAACGAGAGTGTCGATGCTGACCACGAATGCGGCCATTCAGACGATTCCTGCGGGAAATACGGTAGGGAGAAACTCATCTGCTGACGAAAACACGCAAACAATGAGTGATTGTGAATGAAACCATAATACAATAATTTAATTGACATGGACCTATTATTAGCACTGGTCATTGAAATTCTAATACACCCAACGAGCATTGTGCATATCTAGTTTTAGCTGTCGCTCTTGTGTTAGTGATGAATTTACAATCTTTCACAGCTCTTCCGTGCATTCGTCCGTACTGGTTGCTCGCTTAAGCTCTTCGCCGAGTCTACTGCAGTCCCTGCAACTGCCACGGCACTCCAGACGTGAGTTAGAGCCATAGTCTCTTCCCCTACCATTACACCTTGCCTCATATCCTATTGTAAAAAGTAATAGTGCACAATCTCCAATTACATTCATTATGGAACCAATTCCATTCGAATCATGGTCTTTTCACCGACTCCTTGACATATTTTAAAAAAATTCATATTTTTTGTTAGGAATTCATGTTATATATCCCAGTCAAAAATGTCTTTCAGCCTAACTGGATCGACAATGTGGCAGGCAGTAACAACAGCAGCCGCCACCGCCCTCGGAGTAACTTGCACTTGCCCTTGAATATATGCCATATCTACCGTTTGTTTGTCATATCATGTTCAGTAAACCGTTGTAGTGCTTATTCATCTCATACTATATTAACGGTGTCCTTTATTGAGTGCACAATTCGAAATCCTTCTACTCACGAAATTATTCTCACGGGATGACATTGATCAGTCATGGGGCAACAGTATGAATGATCGGGGGAGAAAAGTTCGGGAAAGAAAGGACAAAGCTTCGATGGGGCAATCAATGCCTAAGGGAGATTGAACTGGAGACGGGATACAGAAAGGCGATTGGAGACAGGGAGAGACGACTGAAGAAAAGTCTTAGTCTAAAGCTCTCATGGAGTGGAATGTAATCAGTGAGTGTCATTCCTATTAGTGATGGGAAGACAATGGAAGTAGGGTTGTCATCAGGGAAGCATACATCTTCCTAATTCTCTGCTGCTCTCAATACAATCATTGGAATAGAAGAGATTATCGAGAGATGTCCAGAAACTTCCCCTCGGTATGAATTGCAAAATCTCAATAAAGAAGTTCCAAAACCGATTGGAAGGTTTCCTGCTCTCAGAGACTCTCTGTCGATTGGGTGGCGACATGAGGATTGCATTGCGGCACAATAAGGGCTATATCAACACTAAACGAGCAACGAAATCGGCACCTAGTCAACAGGACAAGGGGAAATGCTTCCTCGTTCGGAATGTTGGTCACATCTTGGATTGAACTGATGCCCTACTGGGAATTAGGGTCGAAAGCCGGAAACGGGACAAATAACATGATGAATACTTTTTTGGGGTTTTGGGGTTTTGTATTTTTTTTTGCTGTTTTGTGATTTTCTTCTAAACTACACAAGAAATATGTGAAACCCGTGAAGACAAATAATTGCTGGAGTTTTGGGGAATGTACAAATGGGGAATCAGGAAACGCTAAGTGATGGTTCGATGTACTCGCTACTGCAAGGGAAGACTATCCGAAAGGAGATGGAGATGGGGAGTGAATTACTCGATAGAGAGGAGAAGAGACCAGGGAAGAAAACTCCGAGAGATTGGTGGGTGGAACCAGAGTTGGTGATAGGAAAGGGGAGAAGACCGGAGGGGGATTATATGGGTCAATGAAAATCAGCATCTATTTTGTATTTAACGGACTATCGACAAATAAGAATGATGGACTAGAGTGAAAACAACTAACAAAATAAATATACCGGCGTTATCCGGGTGGAGACTCTGCGGGGAAACTAATCGGGGTCTAGGAAATTGTATCAATTAGAACATATGAAGGGAGTCCTGCTCCGGGAATGGTAGTGTGCTGACTAGCGAATTAGGAATTGTGCTAACATTGCGCTACTCTCATAACTATGGGTTGCATTCTAAAGGGAGATAAGGGGGAGGGGAGAACAAATATATATATGGAATTGAGTCGCACAGACTCGAGGTAGTGGAGGTGATGGTGGAGATGGGGGAAGGAGATGGTAGGAGATCAGAGAGGGGAGTGAGACAAGATCGGAGGGAGTTAGAGGTTCAGAGAAGCTCAGATTGACTAGACGGTTCGTACAACACGCAATGGGATCCCACTATCATGACTTCTCTGCGCTCTTCTTCTGTCTCGTTTTCTTCGATTAGCGGCGCGCTTGATGAGGTGAGTGTTAACTGAAATATACACCATCACTTGGATATTACATTAATTGTACAATAGCATGCGTTCAACATGCCATGTTACGAAGTTCGAGAAAGAAAGGTATGTGGGTTGCAGATTCGATCACGAAATCGGTGGCATGAACTTCGTCATCGAATCGACAAACCTAAAATGTATGTACAAAAGCATGCAATTGAGGTTGCATCTCATGCAGGGCCATAAATGATAGAGAAGGAGCTAAACGATGCACATACACATGGTTCCATTAACATCACACACTCCGTTGGATACCTTCGATGGGCGACTACGGTTCTGTCTCTAATCCTGGTGACTAATTACCGATGAAAGGACACTCAAAACGGTGAGATTCTTGCTCCAAAAATAGATTTTCACTATACAGTTAATTACCCGTCGGCAGAGATCGCTCGACTTGGTGCATGTCGTCGAGAACCGTCGTCTCCATTCGATGGAATCGGGAGATCGACGACGGAAACGGCGAAGGAATCGGATAATCCATCGCATACAGAAGGCATCGGCGACTGCCTGCTTGAATTGTGAGCTCATTCCGAAGTAGATAACGAAGTTGAAGGGGTACGTAATGATGATGAGGAAGTTTCTGAAATGCACATTTTCAATATACTTTGAGTGGTCATTTTTGCAATATTCTCAGTTTAGGGAGAATCCCGATATGAACATTATCCATTTTGTATCTCAGATGAAATAATTCCCAAAATTCAAAATTAATGATTATTTTATGTGTATTACTATTATTTGTCGTTTTTTAAAAATTATTTTATAATTTTCCATGGATATTTTCTTTGGAAATTAATTTTTCATCGACAATTTGTGTTTTCTCACTATGCGGAAGTTTGGAGTTAGACTGTGGGAAAGGCAAAGATGGGTAGCAAAATAAATGGGGACCACCGTGGGAAAAATTAGTAATGCTAGTCTTTTGATCTTGATTTTAGTCATCTACCGTAATCCAATCATATTTTAATCAACGTCCCATGTTGATGTTTTTTCTGGTATATGGACATCATGTGTGGAATCTCAGAAACAAGAATAGTGGGTGAGGAAATATGAAGGATATAAGGAAGAATGAAAGAATATCACGGGCCTTATGGCTATAATTCATCTACCGTATTCTCCAATATGCTGTAATGAGGAAACGAGTGCATTACATCACATGTTGTTCTCCATTTCCTTTCTCCATCATTTTCCCTTCAAATCTTCCTAATGGATAATGAGCCTAATATGATCCCGTGCTTTTCACATTCTTTCCATTTCCTCTTTAGGATTCTCTACGTCAGCTGAGTAGAGAAAACTCAAAATGGAGAGGGACATCCATCACTTAAATAAACTCGACTTAATTTTCGAAAGTGTGCCTCGCTGTCAGCTTAGGGCAATTTTTTCTGTAGCTACAACAAAAACCTTAGAGTATATAATCTAACTCTGATTGAATGCCCACAGCACCTACATCATTCAGTGTTCGGTCATATAACTGGATAATGTCTGCAGAGACTTTCTCGTTAGCTGTTCGTCAATCCCCACAGTGGAGTTCTCCCTACATTTCAGGAAGAAATGTGCGTCTAATGCGGCAACGAACTTATTTCGCGAACAACGAAAGTGGAGGGGCTTCCGGCCTAATGCTATCCACACTTCCCAAATTGAATTCGACCCCACTTTCTTCGTTCGAAATGTGCACTTTCTAGAATCAATTCAGTCTGAGGTCCCAACAAAGCGAGAAACAAAACCGCGGTTGATGAAAAAATTAAAATGTACATGCACGTCGTTTCTATTCCGTGCTTAAATTTTCGATCTCTCATTTCGCAATGCTCTCTCGCTGGTAAGAGAAACCGAGATAACTTTGCGAACTGTGAGATCGAAAACATATTTACATACAGTACAACTAAGGTTGGCTGAGTTAAGAAATAACTCATTCATCCAAAGTCACAAAGCTTATGTTGAGATCGTGCGTACCTGACCACCATGAATGTATTCGTGAACTTGGCAGCGAATATAGTATCGATGAGATCGTAACCATAGAGCTCATAATAGAATCGGCCAACGAGCACGACAGCGACCTTAATAGGGCTATTGAGTACTGAAATCGTTCCAATACGTGAACAGTGTCGACTGCTGAGGAGACGATCCCTTTCATTTGTATCACAGTTTGCCAAAAAGAGAGGGGATAATGAGAGGAATCGTCTTCCTTATTTTCATCTAGATGTCGATACTGTTCGTTACCCACCGGAAGTTCCACAAAAAGATGGATAACGACGATGAGAAAGAGGAATTTGGTAGATTCAGCATACGATTTGAGAGGAGGTCTCTCGCCTGTTGCACTGGGACCTTTGGTACCGTTCCCCTTAGGCACTTGAAGACGGCTTCTCTGAATAGAATACCATATATATATATACTCTTTTCCTAGGTAAACTGTACCTGATATCTTGCCCAATCATCATTTACAGGCTGTTTCAGTCCATCAATCTTCGCCACTACTTTCACAATCACTTCTTCCACTAGAATCGCGACCTCCTCTTCGACAGTTCGGAGTTCTTCCGACGACAGCACTTCGATGGCGTCATCATCAACAATTGGGGGAGTGACGACTATCTCGGGAAGGGTCTGCACTGACTGAACTTCTACCGTCTCTTCCTCCACTTTCTGCTCGACTCCAACGGCCTCTTCATCAATGACCTCATGGATCACAGGAGGGACAACCTCGACTAGTCCATCAAGGAAACTCTTCTTCCTCTCTACTCCCTCTTCCACATTCTCGATGTTGATCAGTACTTCGTATTCTCCCAATTCGACTCCCTCGTCAATGAATTGGATTGATTCGAGGGCCGTTGCATCGCCATTCTTCGCCGATTCCATCACTTCCACAGCAGTGAACTCTCTTGTCTCCACGGTCACTTCCGATGCACTTGTGGTAGTCTCCTTTTCACTGTCGTCATTAGTCTTATCGTCCTTGGGACGGAGCAGGTCGGCCCTCTTACTGTCCTGATATCTCAACTTTAAGAAGAGTGCGATCGTAAATGCGGTGAGAAGGAAACAGGGGATAATGTGCACGAAGATTAGCTTGTATGCGTATGTCCATGAGATGTATCGATTGTAGCCGATCTGAAGATATATCACTTTTGTGTTAACTTTTCTGTTGCTTATAGCGTTATCAAACCTAATCAAATCATATAATTCTCGTATGACACGGGAAACTGTGAATGGCTTTCTCTTCTCATTCATGTTCTCATTTATCCGAGGGCGATCACTACTTCTATCATATTTGGTATATTTCTCACATTAGATAGTTATAGGTGATCATGTAAGATCGGAGTACACATATTCTTTTTTTTGTTATCTAAGTTCTCCTATTTTTTGTGATTTGCTTACAATTGATTTGCTTGAGTTTTTCTTGATTGTTACAACTAGCGCCAAAAAGCCTTTCAAATAATATTTCATAGGGATGAGGCCTCTGAGACATGAAGAATGAAACTCACGACATCCTCGACCAGTGAAATATGGCTCTGCAGACAGTATTGTCTTCCCGATCGTCCAGCATAGTTATTCAGGCGCTTCAGAAACATCTTCGGTATCTCGGCGAGTACTGCCCATAGACAGATTGCTGGAAGATGATAAGTATTGAATATTTAGTAATTATTTGTCATTAAGTTATTGCCATTTCGCAACATCCTCCTCACCGGCAATAATTCTGTGATTGGACTTTTTAGAGAAGACGAGCATTCCGATGGGGCAGAAGACGTACAGGAAGCGTTGAATTGCCAGATAACAGGTGAGCCAAATCGACATTGTGTGGAACCTAAAAATGTTTTCTTACTATATTATCTTTGCTTCACCTCAATCCGGCATACACGAAACTATGTCTAAGACTCCTAACCTTTATGAAAATCCCTAGCCCAGTGGGAAATCACTGCAATATAAAATTAACAAGTGTCACATAT
>LS488627.1:1007161-1027831 GCA_900490705.1 Pristionchus arcanus | reverse complement strand
ACATCGGCGTATAGCAATTGAAGTTTCTCGAACATGACTTTTCATGTCACTTTTGGATCATGAACCCGGGTTCATGGTCATGGGACCCTTTCGAGGCATGAACCCCGGGTCATGGTCCAAAAATATGATGGTAGCGGATTTGATTCCAATGATGATAAATATTCGTAATATGGTGTTTTGATACTGTATGAGTATTTTCCATTGGAAATTTCATTAATTGCAACAACGTAGGCCGTCTAATTCGGTGAAAATCGTGTTACCGTAACCTTTGAAGACAAAAATGAGCCAATATGGGAAAAGTTAAAATTCTGAAAAAATTACCATATATGTAACTTTTGACGAGGAATCCGAAAATCGTACTTAAAAGTGCACCGGCTTTCATTTTTTTGACAGGAAAAATGTTTCCAGCTCAAGATTTTGAATAACTTTTTTTCTATGTTAGGTAGCCTCTCAATTTTTTTTGAGAAAATTTTCTTTTTTTATTGCCTGAAAGATTTTATACTTTGTTGGATGATACCACCCCCCACAAAAAAGTTTGTATGTGACCCCTGCCACCATGAAGTCAACTGTAGGAATTTTAGTTTTCGAGATACGACTTTTTAAGGTCGATTTTCGAGTTCTACGCAAAAAGTTACCCCTAGGGCATTTTTTTCAGAATATTCTATTTTTCACTGTACGGTTATGGGTGAAATCGCTTAGTTCTCTCAGATAGTGTCTCATATAGTGGTGGCATGTATGAATGGGAAACGATTTAGTGAGAAAGACGAAGAAGATACAGTGAAGATAGGGAAGAGGGACGATAATCAACTGATGTGTGAGCAAGCATGACCCTTTCCTTGTCGAGGAGGGGGATGAAGAAGACAGATACGGTAGTATGGATGAAAAGGTTTCAAAGCGGCTTGAGGTTCTCCATTAGCGGTAATTAGAGAAAGGGAGAGGAAGGAGAACTACGGTAGGGAGGCAATTTGAAAATGATTTTAACTGAAAATAAGAATTACGCCTTTTGTTCTCAGAAGAGAGGGAAACACCATAAAGAGAAACCTAATGATTAAGAAGTACGGTACATCCTCAGGAATCAAGACTCTTTCATATTGCTAAGTGTAAGATATTTTGCGCATTTAGTTTCATGGAAGAGTAAAGTTAATATGAAAGAGAGGAGGATACTGTAGAGATGACGTTTTTTTCTAATCATGAACATTAGGCACTTACAACTAACATAGCCTCAATAAATATACTCAAAAACATGCGAAAAAATAAATTAAAATAGATGCGGCAGGCAACTGTAGGTCACCCATATCGATGACGAAGGAGGGTAAACGCCAAGATATTATACTCGTGACTTAGATCGTAATAGCGAAACAATACACGAATTTGTAGTGGTAAATATATGGGGGAGTAACTTGTAGCAAGAAGGGTAAGGGAAGAAAACAGATCCTTGCATGGAACAGCTCGAATAATTAGGATAGAAAAACGAGATGGGAACCTTTAGTAGGAAAAGGAACGAGAAAAGCGCAAAGAAGTAGTCTAAAAGCAGAGAGAGCAATTCATAAAACATGAGCATCCCCCCGTCTGTCAATCAACTTCGTAGAGTTCAAGATGAGAGTAAGTAAAAGAGGAGGAGACATTGACAAAGTATTAGAGGGCAGGGCAGCTCGTTTCCAGCACCATTGCGATGGAGAATACTAAAAGTGGGAGGGGCCAGAGAAGGGGCGGAGTCACGAGAACAAGAGAAACGTGGTGAAATGAGAAGAATAGAAGGAGGAAAGCTGCAGCTACTGATGGAAGAAAAGGATTAATCAGGCTAATTCCTTCCTTGAAAAGAATACTAAATACCGTAAGCGGAAAGCTGGTCACAAGATGAAGAGAACAAGTGAACAATAGAAAGTTGTTGCTTGCAGGATACAATTTCATACTACTAATTTGGGAAAAGGAACTATCGATCTTTCGAGGATGAACCTAGAAACGTGAGGTTCTACCGAGAAAAAAAAAGCTCATCAAAGGTCAATTTCGCCTTTGAATTCGACTCTTCCTCGAATAATGGCTATTTCAATTCAATCAAGAATGAAATTTCTATCCCGAGACCAAAAAATAGGGCCATGGGAAAAGATGACTCAGCGGAGTCTTGCAACTATGTACAGAGATCTTGACTTTACACGATTTGTGCGATTACTTATACTGATAATACAAATTTATTTGGTCATAATGTGCTTATACTGAAGCGATGAGTGATAGCCCAAGTGTTGTATAAGAGTTGTCGAAACGGAGCGAATCAATTTTTCGCTTCTGCCCTCTATTATTTCTGTATGAAATATAACCTTTTACTTCGCATTCCCTAACGGGCGAGTGCCCTCCTAGAATCCATTAGGAAACTTTCAAGGGTAATGAGAGGGTACGATGGATTTAGAGGAGGAGAAGGGGAGAAGATGGGAGGGAAGAATGGCGAGGAACTACTTCCCATTCGGAGATTTATGTATGATCCAAATGGAAGAAGAAGAAGATGGGTTTCCAAGGGAGACAATGGACTCGTGATTCACTTCCACGAATAGATTCTCAATGACGAGAAGAGAAGACGTGGATAGGAGGGCGATGATGTGTGATATCCTTTTTTTTGCAGAAATCTCTAGGAAACAATCAGTCTTTGGCAGAAAGCGCGTGTTATCCACATTATCCATTTAGTTTCGGTGCCTGAGGCAGAGAAGGAAGATGGGATTAGAGAGACAGAAGGTAAGCCACTGTAGCTAATGCGCATTGAAATGGCCTGGGAGCAATCTACAGATCTCGCTTCGAAATTAAGAGAGCTGCTCGGTAAAAATGTAGCAAATTCACCTACCCCCCGGACACGCTCCTACCGATTTTGGATTCAGATGTCCATACTCTTGTATTAGAAGGGGCTTGGCCCCGAAATACTCATATCGTGCTTTATTTCCAGATGTCTCGTTTCCAGTAGGGAAAAAGTGATTTTTAAGCTCAAAATGGTCAAAAATCATAATTTCTCATTGGGTAAAGATAGACTCAATTTTTCTTTTGCAACATAATTAGAGTGCCCCAAGGATGTAAAAAAGATATTTTGATCGAATATCACTCGCTTCTAAAATATCGAGTTTGAGCACATATTTCGGTTTTTCGAAGATTTTTCGACGAAAAAGTCAGTTTTTCCCCTTGGAGCCAAACCGGACTATGTGCATCATGTAGTCCCTTGGTATTAGTAATTAAAAATTTATTTGAGCGGGCATGTCGCCGTGCCCAAAATTGGCAGCATATGTGAGAGTGTGCCAAACTGCACGCTCTCGATCAAACTTTTCGCCTTCTAAAATTTAAAATCCTGTCTAGACCATCAAATTTGAGTTGATATTATTAGATTTTATATTTACATTACTCACTGGAAACTTTGGGCCATTGCATTATCATTTTTATATAACACGTGAGCTGAATATCAGTATTCTCGAAAATCCGAAAATAAACTTCCTGCTCTTTTCCTTCTAGCGATATTGACCTCCCATATAGGCAAGGAAATTTTTTTATGTCATTTGCAGTCAAGTTATTCACAATTTAGGTCCATACTTGAAAGTCAATGACGGCGAAATTTTTCAGACCATGACCCGGGGTTCATGGTCCTCTTGCCAACTCGTCGATCCATGAACCCCGGGTCATGGTCAAAACACATTTTTCTCGAGGACCCAAACCACCATATCTAGAAGCATTTACAGACTCTAAATAAACTAATTTTCGATATCGTTGCCCGATCAAACATATTCGATAAAAACCATTTCGGACCATGACCCGGGGTTCATGGGTATTCTGGACCATGAACCCCGGGTCATGGTCTGAAAAATTTCGCCGTCATTGACTTTCAAGTATGGACCTAAATTGTGAATAACTTGACTGCAAATGACATAAAAAAATTTCCTTGCCTATATGGGAGGTCAATATCGCTAGAAGGAAAAGAGCAGGAAGTTTATTTTCGGATTTTCGAGAATACTGATATTCAGCTCACGTGTTATATAAAAATGATAATGCAATGGCCCAAAGTTTCCAGTGAGTAATGTAAATATAAAATCTAATAATATCAACTCAAATTTGATGGTCTAGACAGGATTTTAAATTTTAGAAGGCGAAAAGTTTGATCGAGAGCGTGCAGTTTGGCACACTCTCACATATGCTGCCAATTTTGGGCACGGCGACATGCCCGCTCAAATAAATTTTTAATTACTAATACCAAGGGACTACATGATGCACATAGTCCGGTTTGGCTCCAAGGGGAAAAACTGACTTTTTCGTCGAAAAATCTTCGAAAAACCGAAATATGTGCTCAAACTCGATATTTTAGAAGCGAGTGATATTCGATCAAAATATCTTTTTTACATCCTTGGGGCACTCTAATTATGTTGCAAAAGAAAAATTGAGTCTATCTTTACCCAATGAGAAATTATGATTTTTGACCATTTTGAGCTTAAAAATCACTTTTTCCCTACTGGAAACGAGACATCTGGAAATAAAGCACGATATGAGTATTTCGGGGCCAAGCCCCTTCTAATACAAGAGTATGGGCATCTGAATCCAAATTCGGTAGGAGCGTGTCCGGGGGGTACTCCATTATTACCGATCCGGTCTCTTAAGAATAGACCATGTTGTTGTCTGTTCAAGTCAACTCCCACCACGGTTCTCTCATGTTTTCTATTTTTTGTTTCTTGTCTGCGGGAGTCTCTCATAACAGTTCGTGCGAAGCCATGCGAGTCTGACTGACTTCACATTGGGTACTTGGACGTATACGTAACTTTTTAGACTGTCTAAAAATATTCATACCCTGCTCTGTTAGCAGGTACGGCATCTATCAGATATTTCGTATCTACGGAAGCGAGAGATGTTTATCGATAAAAACATTGAGAGACTGAGACGAATGCAAAACACAGACACGAGATACTGTGGGCGAAGCCAAAAAACAGCAGTTCCTTGGCAGTTTCCACGAATGAAAAAGAAGAGACCGAAGGACGGTCACTAGGAAACGAATCGGATACAGAAAAAGAGAGATTTGGGATTCGGAGAAAAGGAAAGAGCGTAGTGTGTCAATCGATAATACTTGCCTCACAGGAAGTATGGTAGGACTACAAAGTGTGATACACAGTGAAGGGAGAAATGTGATCATTGGCTGACGGATATTGGACAACAAGCGATAATTGGAGCAGAAATGAATGCTTAGGCACGTTTGAAGGTCAAAAAAGCGTTCGAGAGACCTCTTGAGAGTCAATTTTTGAGCAATTCCTCATTTGGGAAGCGAATAGAAACGGGGCACATCACGAAGCTTAGCGGCTTAGAATTGATACATATGGAGAGTGAGCGAAGTCTCGGGGACGATAATACCAGAGAAGCGTAGAGATATATATAACAGAAGACAGGTGAAGACACTATACTGCTATAACACTGGTTGCTATTACACACAAAATTGCCATAATGAAAGGAATAAAGCGGAAGGAGTACAAGAGTGGAGCATGATGTTTCGTGGAAATATATGGAAAGGCCAATGCAAGATGGGGTTCTGGGAAGCATCGATGGTTGAAGAGAACGAAGGAAATGGAACGAGTAAAGAGAGAGAGACAGAGTGGGGATAATGAGGGAAATGGGAGAATGTGGACCTCTATGGCTGTTCAATAAAAGGCGAGCGAGATTCAGAACTGTAACTGGACAACTTCTATAGGCGAGGGGGAATCGTCATGTTGCAGGAAATCTCGAGAGATGGGATGGGAATAATGGGAGAATGGAAGGGGGCGGGGAAAGGATTCTCATCCTCAGCAGAGGAATGGAAGATAGAAGCAGAATAGCATCTTTCCAACAAGGAAGAGAAGTATAACGAGAATGATCACACCGATTATGATACCGATCTTCATCTGAAATAATTTGAATAGAGATTTCTGTTATGAGAAGAGACTTGGACTAAATGGCGCAAGACGTAGACTAAACAAATCATTGCATCTCTTGCACTGTCTACATCTATTCCAAAGGAGGAACGGAGTGAGCAAAATAGGGAAAGGGGAAAAACTGACCATCTGTGCACGTCGTTTCATCTTCTGTGCAGAAACGATATCGTCCTTGGCTTTGAATGCGTACTCGACGGAACGCTCAATGTTCCTTTCTATGTTCTCCAGCATTTCGTCCTCAAAGAGACTATTGTTGGACTACGATTCCACTGATATATTCACTGAATCCATACCCCCTTCCGTCTCTTAACCCCAAAACAAACTTGTGTGTATATTTATCACACTGTCCTGTTTATATTTCCATATTTTAATCATTCATCTTTCTTTCAGCTCAATTTCTCGGAGAATGAAGCTGCTGAGCACAGTTCAGTGAGCACCAGTCAAGAAGGGAACGGTTGAGAGACTCTCGAGCAGGAATGGTATGAAAACAAAGCAGCAGATCGCCTACTCAATCATTCGGCCGAATCAACAAGACAGAAAAGAAGGAGTGCAGTCTCTCACTCTCCAATTTGAGCTTCATTCTTACTCTTTCTCGGTTGAATGACGGGTATCACATCAAAACAACAGCTCACTTGGGAACTGAGAAGCGCCTATTACGTCTTGTTTTCTCCCCAGATATCAGTGGGAATCTCCATGGACTACTGGGATGAGAACCAGGGACGAAGTTCGTGTGGGAGATGACCAACTTGGCACAACAATGCACGAGGAGGTCGTACCTACCGGAACTACACACAGAATCAATAGGAGACCGCAGCCCTACACCAACTATTTCACTGGCCCAGACCCTGCTGGATTCAGCTACTTTCAATGAGAGGCTACAATTTCTCTTTGAATGAATCTTGTTCTTACCTGAGAAACGACGAGAAGGTGAAGGTCGTGGAACATCTCAGCTAGGTCTCGAATCGACTTCTCAAGTGATTGAATGTCCTCAGTACGCTGTTTGACGGCATCCAAGAGTGCCTTCTTCTCGTCAACAGCGAGAATTACCTGAAATTTAATATATTTAAATAATTTTGCATTTACAATTGTTGTTATTCTTACAACCATGTTTAAAAATTGCAGGTACTACTTTATTTATTCGTGTGGCCTAACACCCGAGTGCACTCGATATTCGACCCGTTATCAGGCATTCCAGTCGAGAACTACTATTAATAATACACTACAATTTCCACCACCTAAATACCCTTACGTTAATGATCACTCCGATACTAATTGAGTGCAACAAGCAAAATACAGTTAGTCTAGCAAACTAATATTCTCTCTCGTGTGAGCACGAAACTGAGCCCGTTATCAGACATTCCTGAGGAGAACTATGCCGGCAATGTGTGCTATAAATAGGTTGATTACGTACCCCTCGGATCTTATCCGAGAGTGTTCCCTCTCTGATCGCCTCGTCAATGACGTCATCCGGAAGATCCTGATCCACTGCAAAATTATATATTTATATCAATCAATCAATCATTTAGCTTATGCCACATTCTGATCTCTTCTGCTTCCGTATACATCTGGTGAAATCGAACACCAGCTCTTATTAATCAATAATAATTTATTAACTATCATTTAAAAAATCATAAAAATAATGCAATAAGTTACTCACTAACGCGCAGATACTCCACGCACTTCTTCCTACTCTTCTCCTTGTATTCAAGTTGTTCTTTATTGAATTTTTCAGTAAGATTGACTAGGGAGCGAATGAGACGTTTGACCTGTGATGATCTTGTACTGGACAATTGTATGATTCACCAATGTTCTTCGAGATGAATCAATCTCACCTGTTCCCTATTGATTCTGTTGCTCACTGTGGCGGTTTTGTCCTTTGCACTTTCGAGATTCCTGTCGAGAGCTGCAAATGGTATGCTCAAAAGAGTTTTTATGATGATGCAAACTCACTTCTGATGTGTTCCATCAATTGTCTCAGTTGTCTGTGAGCATCGTCGGTCTTCCGGTTCATCTCATTCGTCAAGGCTGGAATTAATAAAAACCATTCCTCAATTCGCGACGCCCAATGAACAAACAGTCTAACAAATCATTAACACAGATTCCATTTATTTTACATTCGTAAATTATGCTTAGTAAATCAACCATATGATTATAATCGTACCTGCATTTGGTGGTTGACTGAGTATCTTTCCATGTAGAACGTGGATGTCTTTCACTTCTTTCTCCAACGCGTCCATATCATTCTTGAATCGTTCAACCTCCTCATGAAACTGAAATAAACTTAAATCATTGAATTGTCGTTGCACTCATCTATTAACCACTTCCTTTATGCAACGATAATCGCTTATCTTTATCTAGCAATGATATTTATGCAACATGAGCTTTATAAATTTCTCACCAACTCGGGGAATGCACTAGTAGTCCCTGTCAAGTTTTCCTAAGTAAGTTCTCAAACAGTCCTTGCATTCTCGATTTATCTATGATAATCAGCTTGCCACTTATCAGAACCAATATGAAGCCAAATACAGATTCCACGCTGATTTCACCGATTGTTTCGCTTCAATAGCACGCTAATTACGCCTTGCATATATTGTGAGGACAACTTTTGCACAACCCGCACATCATCTACCGTAGTTCCAAAAACGAAGGCACTTTCAACGCACTCTAATGAATTCCCAAAAGCCGCCTCGGCTCTAGTTGCCCAAATCTAGGGGGAGAATAATGAGAAAGGAAGGGGTGAAAGTGGGGAAGCCGTTGCGCTATTGCAGAGCTTCTAGAAGGTTTGAACTCGGGGACCGAGAGTAGGAAACACTAGTAGAAAATACATCAAATTGTATGTTTAAAATTATTTTTCAAGGTTCTTCAATCGATTCGAACCTGTTCTAATTCATTCCAGTTCTCAGTCGTCAACATTTTCTCCTTCTCTGGATCGCATTCATCGCTATCTGTCGATCTGCCACGCCCGCGCTTCTGATGCTCAAACTGCAATGATATATTTATATTTAATTTATTAAAATCTAATCGATATTCGGCTTGTTAAAGGCAAGTTTTGCTAATGAGCCCATTGAGTGCCCACACCGCATAGCTGTTTTGTCATAACTCGTCGCTTTGAACCCACATCAACCATTGCATATAGTTACTAAATACTGCATATTCAATCAATATTATTGTTAAAAACTCACGGAAATCTCTGCTAGTCTGTCCTTAACCATCTTTATGACTTGCGTTGAGTCACTCCATTACGAAACCCGTCAAAATAAACCCTGAAATGAGAAATAAAATAGGAAACGAGTGTGAATATACGTATCGGGGAGTATCTTGCGTCCTTCGAGAGTGAGAAAATGGAAATAAAATCGGGCAGACAACCGCAAATGAGGGCTGAATCATCCGGAAACAATAGGTGTCACAGCATGACAAGCGCTCATTTGGGAAAGCACTCCGCGCGAGAGCGCACGCGCCCACACTACAAAAGAACACCACGACACCTACAGTATCCCATTGTGTTCGCATCTTCTTCCTCTCAGATGGTTTCTTCTTAAAATTTCATGAACTATCAATGACATAGGAGATCTCCAAGTAGATATCATGTCTGACGATGATTGGCTGATAGACACACGTACAATTTCGGCACCAGTCTGTGGGCGCCTACAAATCTCTTAGTTCGTCGGCCCTCCCCTTTCACTTTGCTAGTTTTCACAGCTAATGGAGAGCGGGAGAGAGAGGAAGGACTGAACCAACACGCCAATAATCCGCTCTAATTTCGAATCTCTTCCGAAGTTCTCCTCCCCTACTCTCCCAACCCTCTCCCCTCCTTCTCTTCCTTCCCCTCCTCATCCGCCCCAGGACAAAAAATGTCAAGACCGCAACGTCGTCAAATCGAGTTGAAGAGACAGTACTCGCAATGGGATGGACATCATTCACACGAGAGAGAGGTAACCGACTCCTTCCCTCTTTAGAAACCAATTCGGACTCGATTTCACTCCGATCAAATCTCATCAACTTGTGCTACATGTGAAACTCTCGTAGTGATGAAAACCGTGAGAGTATTTCGGGTCTTCTCTGATTCTGTTCCTCATCTTGCCCGGAGACATTTCTCCCATCCCGAATTGTGTTCCCTTCCCAGTAATTGAGTTCGCAAATCCGGAGAGAGAAGGGCAATATAGACGCGTCTGGGGGACCTTTCTTCCTAGCAACTGTCTGTTCCCCATAATCAATAGGGACTTGAAGCATACGGCTTAAGTCCTTCACTTGAGGTGATAAGGAGACGATAGAGAGATAGGGACAGAAGAGAGGATAGAAACATGATGAGAGGATGTATCATTCTCTGAATGCGAGTCTACCTTGTGTCCATTGAGTCCCTATCCTATTGAAATCCCGTTACTACTATCAACATGTCTGTCGCTCCTCAGGTAAGGATCTCTGAATATTTACTAATTTTTCTATAATTTTGGTGTATTTCAGGAGTTCTTCGAGCGCATTCAAGATACGGATGTAGAGGCATCTCCAGTCACTGTCCGAGCAGCAATGGCTCGTCCCAACAACATCACTTCGAAGAGTCAGCAAGTGTACCAAGCACCCCGTCCTGAGCCCGTCAACTCGGGAGAGCGATACATGCGAGAGCACTACAACAATGGCGTATCGGTGAGCTTGATTTATGGTTAGACACTTCTTCTCCCCCATAAATCAAGCCTTTTTTCTTAGTTGTGAAACTAGTTGAACAATCCAGACATTCGAGATTGAAAGCAATCGAGAACCATCTGAATTGGTTCGTAGGGTTTAGTTGAACAGTTCTGTTTTTGAGATGAGGTGATACGGTATCTTCATGCTCTTTTTTAGATACCCGAAGTGATCGACAAATCGTGCTGTGGAATGATCAAACGTCACAAATTCCGCTTCCTCCTCATCATTCTTGCCATCGCAGCTCTCATTTGTCTCGTTATCTTCGGAATTCTTTACTTTGCCTTCTGAATCCTATCGTCATCATCATCTCACTTCCCCAATACGAACTAGGAACTGCTACTTGCTCTCCGCCTCGTCATTTTGTCCCTTCGCCCTTTGCATTCGTATTTTAGGCAACGAATGACGCGTCTCTCTTAGCCCCTTCTGATCTCATAGCTCCCCAATCTCCCCAATTCTCTTCCCTTCTCTTCTAATACTCCTGTTATCACCCCCTCGCACATCACCCTCATTGATAAGTCCCATTGATTGGTGTGTATGAGAGACTAGATAAATAATACTCTGGTCCGAGTACCTTTTGTGTGCATGAACACGTATCGGCACACGAGTCCCATAACATTCTCGTATCTCTTAGAAAACACATCTTTTTTATCTTACTACTACGGGATGACAATAGGAAAGGAGAGATGGGAAAGGGGAATTATCGATTCGTTAGGAAAGGAAGAGGGGCACACTACACGTGGATAGAGATGGGCATGGATCGAGAGATTGTTGGTCTCGTCCGGACTACGAAAGGTTATACGGTAATCAGTTGGCGATCGTAGAGGGGTACGGTAGCTCTACAATTTGGCCTCGATTCAATCGGTGGGTGCGGCGAGAGCGATGACTCCGCAGGCGGCACGAGCACCAGCATTGCCCGTCTTGAGGGACTCCTCCGCCTTGTCTCCGACTCCGCGACCTGAGATGCCATTCGGTTTTTTACATCTGGTGAGGAGCGGTAGCGCGCAATACACTCTTTCGGTTGGTTGAGTGATGAGAGAGCACGTGAAATGAAGAGTCGGCGGTATCACTTCTCGAGCTCGTTCTGGTCAGGAGCGGTTGGAGGCTTACCGAGGTCATCAGTTCCAGCGTGGACGACGAGCGAACGTCCGATGACCGTGTTCACACCGTAGAGAGTCACCAGAGAATCGGTGATCTCGAACCTGCAAAGATACACGTATCAAAGATATAAGGGAGGGTGAATACAAGGGTTTGGAACCACCAACTAGTTGAGCGTTTTTTGTCGATTGAAGTGGTTCAATTATAAAAAACTAACGTTAAATGCAAAAGTCGAACCGGTTTTCCACTTTTTGCAACGCTCAACTAGTTGGTGATTTCGAACCCTTGTATTCACCCTCCCTTATATCTTATAGTTATTGCGTTAAGGGCCGTTGGTTACTTTAGTACGGTAGCTTCTCTTCACCTCACGTTAATGTTTCTCACTAGATGAAGCCCCGTTACTAGCTAATGCGATTTTACTCTAGCTGCAATTTCCGGGCATATATTTGATGTTGCCAAGATGTTGCGAGTCTACATGTTAATCGGAGGAGAAGCTGAGAGGAAGCAAGGAAAGGAAATGGAAAGGAGGAGAAGAGAAACATGTCCATACTTGGCGATTCCATCAGCTCCTGCCTCCACATTACCGAGATCTCCCACGTGACGATTCTCGTCCTGCAATGAAGATATCTATCTACTATACATAAAGCAGAGATGTTAATGTGTTTGTTATTGTAAAAGTAACGTAGGTTACGAAACTGAAAACAAGTCGAGAGGTCACCAAACAGTAAACATGTCGAAACATGTCGCGCGCGCTTTCGAAGTTGTGAAATGGAGAGGGAACTGCGCAGAGGAGAACCCTGCCAGCCGATCAGACCCCGCCCAAGGCGGGGGCGAAATCGGCTGGTATCCTATATATTGAGATGGAGGGTTTTTTTGTGGAGTTTGCGCAGGTGTGTCGAGAGGGTCAATCGGACTTCTACACAACTTCTGAATACGAATTTTGATAGTATTTCTTTGACTTCCCAATAAGAAGTATTGTTGTGGATTTCGTAATAACACCATATAGTTTTCTTGGAAAGCCAGGTTTAGAAAGTCAGTTGCATGCTACGGTATTCCTGGAGCACATTGCGTGACTCTAAGCTGCATCAACTTCCAACTATACATGCCTTCCCAGATTGAGTATACTGTATCCCCCTCTAGGCTCAGTTTGTAGTGACAACAACCTAACATTTCTCCATGGGAACGACTGCCGTCTCTCTTCTTACTCTTTTTTCTGCCTACTCTCTACGAATCGAGGGAGAAATCGTCCCAGCAACGGCATTTGGCCGGCCGAATAATACACTTGTTTACGATAATAAGGGAGTGTTCTCACGACTATGAAAAGGGAAAACAGAGGATGCTGATGCAATCTATTCGATCCTGCAGAGCAAGAGAATATCCAAGAATACATGAGAAGATGGTATTCTCGTACAGTCATCCTCAAACCACCGTTTAGCAAAAAAAAAAGAAAAAAGAAATCCTGATTTTTTCACACGCATCCTTCTCACCTTCCCTCTCCCATCTTCTCCTCCTCTCCATCTCCTCCTTCAACCTTCTCCTCCTGCTTACCTTGGGTCCAGCATGGGTCTTGTTGAAGGGATTGAAGTGGGGACCGGCCGAGATGCATCCATTTGTGGAGTCACCGTACTGGTGGACGTGGAATCCGTGAAGGCCAGCAGTGAGACCGGAGATCTCGCCCTTGAGAACGGCCGGATCGGACTCGGACTTCTAAAAATAAGTCAAATAATAATTTTGTTTTCAAATTTTTGTTTGTTTAATTTTTTGCATTATGATAAACAATAATAATGCAAGATCGTCATCTCTAAATATATATGCTAGTTGCAGCCAACAAACGTTGTCTAGGAAAAAAATGGCCATGTATGTATTGGTTATATGCGATAGCGAAATTTAAGTCATGTTTTCAGCGAACCCTCAATCAATATTCTAAGCCGATCTTTTTACTTTGTTTACTTCAGTACCCCTAACAGGATTAACTGTTTGCTGTGGTCGCCGTTTGAGTGAAAGTTGAAGCCGTTCCTTATTAGGTCAAAGCCCATCTATCCGATCCGATCAATATCCAAAGCCGACACTTGTTTACGAGACTATACGTGGCTACACCCGCTCTCTCCGTGTTTCTAACTGTGCTCCTCTCTGCTCTCCCTACTCCCTCGACACGAAATGACCTCGACTCGGCACGGTTTAGCACGGGGGAACACGAAAACAACGGGAGACCCCTCGATAAATAAGATGTTGTGCAACTTTCATTGAGTCCCGGCGCTCAAGGTTCGTGTCTTCAAGGTTTATTGTGAAAGGTGGTAACTGGAGAGGATGTAAACAAATTGACACGGTTGCTTGAGAAGCGTCATTAATATTTTTGTTCTGTGTTGTTTCGATGAGAAAACAATATGGCCCTTAACAATTTTCTGATCCTATGGATCTCCTCTAACCTTTTATTATTGACAAACCTGATGGATGTGGACGACTCCGTTGACTCCTTCTCCACGAAGAACAGCCACGGCGTGATTGGACATGTTTACTCTCTCTGGAAATAGACGAAGTTGGGCTGTGAATGCTCGCGAGTCGATGGAGGAACACACGACAACACGAGGCCGAATAGGAGAAGAGGAGAAGTGAATGGGAAGAAGGCGGAGTAGTCGGTGATGACTATTCGGGTAGAGACACACAACCAACAAATACAGACTACACTCAAGGAGAGAGGAGAAGGTACGAGAAAGGTAGAGGCGCGAGAGAGGCGAGCGGAGGAGGAGACACTGCTAGTGCGCACAAGAAATATACTGGCGCGAGAGAAGGAAGCGGGCCAAGCCGACTCGGCTTGGGTCGAGAAAGCGAGGGCCTCACTGCACTCAACAAGGCCTCCCATAAACGATCGTCTCTTTCCCTCCCAAGTTATTATACGCTCGCTTTTTGCGCTTATGCATTCTCTGAAGTTGTCCAGACAGACTAGTTTATCGATCGAGCTCGTAATAGAGAAATGGACTCCGATTCGAAATTGGCCTGACCCCAGTCGTCTCTCTCCCACTAGTTTATCCTAGCTGATCGTCCTTGAATGGCCTTCAACTCGCCCGTTTTCTCGCTAGTTACCACTTTTTTGGTCGAGTCTGCTCGCTCAGTTCATATCTTCTCGTTACAGTGATGGAAACTGACCACGATATCGACGGTGATCTCTCTCGCATCCTTTCCTGCATGGGAACCAACGATAAAGAGGCGAGTTTCGAGAATTTATTGATTGTTTCAGGGCGAAAATGTGGTCGGACGAGGCTAATTATTCTTGGTTCTTGCTCCTGATAAGAGGTGTCGTTGACAAGAAACCATTGCAGGTGCTCATTCGACAGTTCCAACAAGTTTGCGGCGATGTGACTATTTCTCCCGAGACCTGCCACTTCTTTCTCGATATGAGCAACTGGTTCGTGTCCTTCCTCCATCGATTTTCTCCTCGCTTTTTTCGACTGCTGTTGCTCCCTGACCGAATTAGCGCCTCGACGAATCCTCTCTAGGCGTATTCCCCAAGTGCAGTCCCTAAACGAATCCTATTTTCAAGGAACATCCAAACGGCTCTGGGCAACTACTATGATTATGGAGCTTCGAACAACGTTTCGAATCTCTATGAAGCAGCTGCTCTCAACATGCAGTTGGTCAATGATGTCACCATTGGAGAGGTGAGCGAAACTGAATCTAATTTTGATATTCTAAATCGAAAATATATATGTAATATTCAGTTTTAAGAATGTTTATATATATTTTGTACTAATTACATATGATTAGGTGTGCTCAGAAGTTGATAGAAAACTAAAACACTAGTATATCCCGTGACGAATTCGATCAAAGTACACGGTTGTTGTTGTTCAGGGAGAGGCGATCCCTCCCAACACTCGGTTCACCAAGACGTGGAGAGTAAGGAACAACGGATTGATCGCATGGCCACCCGGCAGCTGCATTGCATTCATGGAAGGTAAGAAATGGAAGGTATCAGGCAACTTGTGAATGGTTAATGTCAATTATAACTGTAAAAATAAACAATATAGGGTATAATTTAATTGTTCAATTTTAACTCGATTCTAAAAAAGTTAATATTGTCCTATGATATCCGTTACCTGCATGACATTCATGGAAGGTGAGAGAAGCAAATGCAATTTCGTTACTTATTGGAAAAACTTGCATCCAAAACTTGTGAAATGTTCATGTTCATAAGAAGTGTAAAAATAATCATAAAGAATGAAATTGTTCAATTTTAAACAAAATTGCAATTTGTTTAGTTCTATGATACCTATTTCCTGTTAGTTACTTTAACATAAATAAACATTTAAAATATTCATTCCAGGTGCTCCACTCTCCTTCGAAACGGCCGTATTGGTTCCCTCGATTGAACCCGGGGACGAAATTGAGATCTCCGTTGACATGCAGAGTCCCGGTCTAGCGGGAATGTACCAGTCTCGATGGCACCTCAACACATTCCAGAGAGTTCCCTTCGGAGGTACGGTACTTTCATCATCGTAATATTTCCAGCTACATCTTCACACCATTTATATTTTGTTGCGACTCAGGCGACAAAATATAAATTGTTATTATTTAAATTAGATTAGCCTGAGTTTAACTGAAAAGAGCTGAGTATTATTTAATTATCTTAAATTATCTTTGCAGAATCAATCTGGTGCATCATTACTGTGGACCAGAACGGTATCATGGATATCACTCAACAATTAGCTTCCGCTCCTCTCGCCGATCGATCTTTCCCTACAATGTTCGGTGAGTTGAAAGAAACTGAGATTTTCACCTGTCAGCTCCTTAATTTGTGGGGAGGAAGGCTCATCATTTTATATATTTTTATTCATTTCGATTCATCACATTTTTCATGCACATACCCTGAAGGCACTGAATCAACACTTCTTCACCGGCATTCAAAGGAACTAATTTGCAAATTGTGTCAATTTAAAGGGAAGCAAACAGGGTGAATACAACCTAATTTTGCCGTCTGACTACTTTGATATCTCCTGAATCCACCTTTGAAAGTCAAAGAATCTTTCAGTAGTCATACGCAATCACAAGAGATAGGAGGGATCTAGATAAACTGCAAAAACACTTCGCGAGGAAATCAAAGGATCACTTTCACACTCAATTTAGAAGGCTATGATTATCGAAATTGACAGTGTAATTGCTGTACCCGGCCTTTTCTCCTCGTATGCCTCACAACCAAGCGTTGCCTTCTTTGACGAAAATAACTTTAAATTCATTTATTCGAGTGTGAAAGAACAACTACCATTTTTGTGCACTCTTTCTTTTTTTTAAAGTTTCTTTCAACTTCTTGTCAAAATGAACTGTAGTCTTATTAGTGTAGCTAGGAGTGGACAAGAGGTAAGAAGGGTAGATAATAGATTGATTAATCAGAGTGAATCCTTACCTCTTGAGGTCTCTCATCAGCTCCTCTGGATCCGAATCCCCGCATGGACATCGCCATCCCGATGCCGAATCCATTCCAATTGCATGGAGGAAAAGGGACAGTCGACGAGGATATGGAGGGATTGCAGTCGAGAGATGTGAGAGAACAATAAAATATATACAATATTTGATGAGTAACGAAGTAGTAGTTTTTTTAATTAGTCTGACCTTGGACAATTTACCTAGTGCATCAGCTCTGCGCCCTTCGAGTGAGTAATGAGTGGATGGGGAAGAGACTGATTGGAGACCCGTCTCTGTCAAATAACCATTCATTGGTGTTCAAATGACCATCCATTGAGACTCACCATTGAGTTCTGAGTATCCTCCTTTCAGTTCGGTCCTCCTCTTCCGATGGAAAGCCATGACACTCCTAACGTGCCTCCCTGCACTCCCTGCACTCCTCCCGGAGAGAATCCTCAGTGATCATTCGAAACCATCGCCCTGGAGACTCACTCTAATGCAATCTAGAATCACTTTGTTGTGCTTTGTTTTCCCCTACACCTCTGTCTTTGACCTTTCGTGACTTATATTATTATTGTGAACGAACCTCGATTTGCCCCCGTATACTATCCACACCTCGTATGCCTTCCTCGTGTCTTCGTGACTAATTGTTGCATTCCCCCTGACACTTGTATGATAACCTTTCATATTCATTATACTGTTCCGGTATCTCAAATACCTTCACATGAGTAGCTTAGATGATGAAATATTACCTCGAAACTGTGGCAAAACAAAAAAAAGAAGCAATTGCCGTTTTTCAACGACTTCTTATTCGGGCATTCCTAGTTCAAGCCAATAATATTCCTGCACTGATACATTCTGTTGAGTTCCCATAAATCCTGCACTTTGATATATTAACCAATTTTTGTGAGATTTCATCACGATATATAATTATTATTGGATTATAGTTACTTTAAGCTTCGTTTTATGTGATCCGCCCATTCTTTCAACTTGCTTTGGATACTTCGAATCCTGCTGTTCTCTCTCCGTACCCTCCCCTACTCTCACAGCCATACACTTTCTCCCCCACTGTATCCTTCCCTATTCTTGGTTCGTTCGCTATGTGTCTCCTTGACTACGAGATAAAGGGATCAAAACCCCGAATTACGACGATTTCTACAAATAACAAGTGGAAGAATACCAACCGTACCTCCTTCGGACAAATATTTTCAGGAGTGGCTGACTCATTGTTTACGGATTCGGACACTGCTCACTCGAGTTTAGAAAAGTCGCCGGCGGCTAGCACACTCGCCAGCACACCACGAATTATCATCATTACTCTCTTTCCAACACGTGGTCAAGAGACAGAGGAAGAGCGATGACCAGGCGGTGTTACACATCCCCTTCTCATCCTCGATTCTTCCCCTTACTCCCTCCTTCCTTCTCCCTCGTTTTGAACTAAAAGTGCCGCTCCACTCTCTGTACTTTTGCTGCCCTCCCTCTCGCGGTTGCCCCTCCATTCACTTCCCTTGTCCTCTACGAGTAACTACGCGCTTTTCTCGCTCTCGACTCTATTTTTTTCGTGAATTCGCATACTTTCCCATTCAGAACCGTTTTGAGCAATGCATATCACTGTGCTTGATCTCGATAGAATCGCCAATGTCGATTTGACGGACGACTGCCCGATTGAGAACCTTCTTGCACTGGTGAGTACAATTATTTTTATATTTATTAGTATTATTTATTTAAATATACAAATTGCAGGTCATGGCCGACCTCGAGAACGATTCTCACAATGTTTCACTTGTTCGCTTGTTGAAAGATGGAGTTGACGTTTTACTCGGTGGAAGAAGCAAGACACTCGCTGTTAGTTGCACTAATATACTTTGAAAATATTAGACCCATGAAAAAATTTTCTTAATTCAATAAATAAATAATAGTATCCTTCAGGATTGCGGGCTAAAGGACGGTGATCTCCTTCTCTACACCTACGATACGCCAGCCATCTCCTCAACTGCCATCTCTTCCACTACCTCTGCACCAGTCGCATCCTCGTCCACTGCCGGTCCTTCCTCAGTCACTCCAGTGGGAGACGGACTCGACGAACAGAGGAAGAGACTCGCCCAGTTGCTGGGACAGGGAATGCAAGAGGTAACAGCAGTTAATCTAAAGTACAAAACGAATTAGTGATTACTGCAATTTTATTTAACGACAACAAACAATAGACTTGTTGGTTATTGTCATTGCTCAGTTGTTGTGCCGATTTTGAATCAAGAAGATGAGTTTTACTTGATTTGAGATATATTTAATTCATATTTTTCACACAAATATCTACTTACAGCTCGCGAAGAAGTTGAAACCAGCCAAGACACCCGAGGAAGAGGAGGAGGAAAAGTGCAGGAATCTATTCCAGAGTATGAACCAGCCAAACGTCAAGAGCAACGTAAGACGATCTCACTTCATTTCAAAAATAATCATTCATCGATTCAGGTGTATCAAAAGCATCCTCAGCTGCTCGAACAATACCTGAAGAATCCCACAGATTACGGTAATTGTCAATTAAAATTCTGAATTCACGGTTTCTTTAGATGGATTCAAGCGTGAGTTTCGTGCTTTCATGGATGAGCAGACGCGAAAGTTGAAGGCTATTCAAGATCCGTGGTCTGCCGAGGGTCAAACACTACTACTCGAGGCAATCAGGAACGAAAGCTTCGAGAAGATGTATGTAGAGGTCAGTATTTTACATAAATTCTGACTTCAGGAAATAGCCCGGGGAATGGGATCTTCTTACTTGTATCTATCGTACTTGGTCGAGCTCGGTTGATATTAGAAGTAGATCATCCATCCATTGACGAACAAACTTTCAGGCGATGGAAACGATGCCGGAAGCGTTCATTCCCATTCACATGCTCTTCGTGAAGATCAAAGTCAACGGAGTGCCAACATTCGCTTTCATTGACTCTGGTAAGCTATCAAAATAGGCGTGACGACGTCGTGTGAGTATACTGCAATGGGTATACCACATTTTAACAAAAGAAGGATGCGATGCCTCTCATTCTCACCAGTCTCTTCGTCGAAGAGTGGTGATAATAAGAGACCTTTCACGAGAAAGCGTACCTACCCTACGGACGACTTTTCTGCAACCCATCCCAATATTTCACGGGTGTTGTACCCATACCGAGTGCTGATATTTGGCCCAATATGAAGGGTTCTAGTGCACTCTCCGAGAAATGCCAGACACTACCCAAAAAAAGTCGGATTTTTCAACCAAATTTTTTATTCGTTTTAAAAACTTAGTCCGGTGTATTTTTGCATGGAGATTCCAAAAAAAATCATTTTGGAAGGTCTACGACAACGTTAAAAGGTCGAAAATCATTTTTTCGGCCGATTTTCATTTTTCCTATAAAATTTTTTCCCACGTTACATTGGGTTCTTTACAGATTCGAAATCTCCGTGAAAAACTGACTTTGTAAAAAAATTTTCAGCCCTATCGGAATGTCCCCCGGCAGTTATTGTAGTCCTTAGAGAGAGAACTTAGCGTTTTTTCGTAAAATGGCCCATACGAAGAGGGCTGCCAATATTTGGCCGACACTTGTTTATGCCTCTAATG
>LS488627.1:908703-1006540 GCA_900490705.1 Pristionchus arcanus | reverse complement strand
TAAGTTTTTAAAACGAATAAAAAATTTGGTTGAAAAATCCGACTTTTTTTGGGTAGTGTCTGGCATTTCTCGGAGAGTGCACTAGAACCCTTCATATTGGGCCAAATATCAGCACTCGGTATGGGTACAACACCCGTGAAATATTGGGATGGGTTGCAGAAAAGTCGTCCGTCGCCCCATCCCAGAAGGTACGTTCTCTCGTGAAAGGTCTCATAAGGGGAATCGTCTTTCATTTCATCTAGATACTGTTCACAGCGGCATAGTCAATGAACTTATTTTTCAGGAGCGCAGATCTCATTCATGGCTCTCTCATTCGTTAGAAAAGCGCATCTCGAGCACATGATGGATACTAGAGTACAGGGAATTGTATCTGGAATTGGAGGAGCGGATAGAATGGCCGGACGAATCTACTCGTGTGAGTTATCAATGAGAAACATTGGGAGATTCTTGTAATATCGGTCTCATTGACAGATCGGGAGGTACTAGGTGGGATTCTCCGTAATGTCATACGGTAGAGACAAAAAGAGGAGGGAGATGTCCTCCTCTTAATCTTGCATCTACTGTGTGGCATTACTGAGAAGAATAACCAGTACTTCTTGTGAGTGAAATCTCTATTCGTTATTGTGCAATCCTATATATTTTCAGGCGAGTTCGAGATCGGAGATGCAAAGTTCAAAGCTAAAGTGGATGTTATGAACGATAAATTCGATGTCCTGATTGGTTTGGATTTCATGCGCCGACACAGATGCTGTATTGACCTTGCCAAGAACAGGTAAGCTAAGAGATGATTGTTTTACACACTTGTGAGTATCACAGAAATTCATACAGTGCTAGAGCCCCTGATCGGGAGGTGGGAATGCTGGGTTCCAGGTCTATTAATCCTTTCTGATATAATCATATTCAGGCTCGTCTTCAACGAGACGACGTATGCAGAGTTCCTGTCCGATGCAGAGATCAAAGAGTGGGAGAAGGATCGAGAC
Organism: Pristionchus arcanus; assembly: GCA_900490705.1. Lineage (NCBI taxonomy): Eukaryota > Metazoa > Nematoda > Chromadorea > Rhabditida > Neodiplogasteridae > Pristionchus > Pristionchus arcanus. The sequence goes on along the minus strand of LS488627.1, from coordinate 1,005,560 downwards.
AGTTAGTTAATTTAGTTATTTAGTTAGTTAGTTAGTTATGTAGTTAGTTAGATAAATTTAATCAATTAGACAGTTTTCACATCGAGCTTTTCGATATGGTGTAGCTGAAGAAGCGGCATTGACAGATACAGAAAACGATTGTGCTCTTAGTTGTTACCGACGCGATATTTTCAAGAATTATTATTGCAGACCTCCGGGACTCCAAGTTCAAAGTTGATGAGGATATGCTTGCTCAGCTTATGGGAATGGGTTTCAATCAGAAGGACGCTGAGGAGGCTCTCAGGGTAAATTTTTTAAAATTTTAAATATTTTATATTAAAATAAATCATTTATTATCTTGCAGAGTACGGTGAATCACTTATCCGATGCGGTCCGATCCCTCTACCATCAGGCGCAAAAAGATGCCGATGATATCGCAAATGCGGGTGATATAATGGAAAATTGAAGAATATAAGAATATAAGAAACTGTATGAAACTGATTGTATGCAACTACATGTAATTATTTATCGGATTCTTGCAAAATGTGCCACAATATACACTCATTTTCATTGATCTTTGTGTCTGTACATACCATTAAATAAATCCTCTCTTTTCCGTTCCTCTCTTTACCACATGTTTCGTAAACAGTCATCCTAGTGAAGGGTATCTCGAATGACTATCCGAATAGTCATTCTCTCTCTCTCGGCTTCAAAAATATAGAACTATAGTCGACTAGTTATGCTATTCTAGTTTTTCCGTGCGGAAATCGCGACCGATCACGATTGCAAGAAGTCGCACGCCTTTTCATTGAAAAAATAAAATGATCAAGCCTAGAGGATCGAGGACTATTGCAATAGTTGCATTTCAAAAGATACTTAATCACCATATTCTGGAGCTTCCTCCGTAATTGATGACTGCTTTTCACTCCATAGTATTGAGGTCCGGTGACACTCTCAAGCATCGCTGCAAAGTATACCTCTCATTCTCTCGACTCGTCGCCATTGTTGCTTCCCTAGTTCATCCACTAGAGCCAACACGAGGAGCTCAACACTCTGTTGCATCGATCGATGCGCTTCAGGCACTTCAAACGAGCCTTGATCACACGCGGTAGCTGATATGATGCTGCTGCTTGAAAGCATGTCGTAAAATTTTAGAAATAAGGAAGAGGATTCTTTGATTGATAGATTCAATCTATCATAGTTGTCTTTCTCATTAATATTTTTCGTTTTTAATACAATAAACTGAATGCACTACTTGTAATTCACTGTATGTAACTATGTGCAATTATTTCTCGATATCGTTAGCCGCCTCTCGCCAGTAATCTGTACATGAATAGAACCTGCTCCTTTGTTTCAGTGCCTGACCAGTAAACATACGTCCTCGCAAGGGTGTCTCGAGTGACCTCTTCTCAACACATTCTCAACTTTCTATCTTCTCCTTCTCCGCTGTTCTCACCACGTTTCTTTTATGTTTCAAACGTCTCTTCAATTCCGCATGCTCTCGCCCCTTCCTCATCTCATTTTGTTACCTCCCCGTTCTGCCCTTCTCCAAGATGCAGTTATGTGTTTCCCACGTTAATAGCCGAATATTTTTAATTTTTAGTTGTCTTTCAGTTTCAGCTATGCATTGGTGAAAATCGAGATGCACCACGGTGGTTGAAGACGAATTGGATGGTAAAACCCAGTCGTGAATCTCTCGAAAGTAAGCTCTTCTCCTCATTGATCTTGTAGCGGATTACTTGAATTCTTTGTCACTCACTTAAGAAAAAAATGACGAAATGCATAGTTAGATTTATCTTTTTTAGTTGTGCACGACTTTTGACCTCACACATCTTTATGATGGCCAATACAGGTTCTTCGAGATAAATTCGACCCCAAGCACGAGTGTGCTGAAGTTATCCTCAAGACTCTGGAATCACGGTTTTGATATTTGCAATCTACAAGTATGATATCATCTACTTTGGTGCATTGTTGGGTGATTACTGTTCTCATTTTGTAGTATTAATTCGACTATTCATTTAGAGATGTGCTGAAAGTAACTAAAAATAATAATATATGTTTATATATAAACAGTTGTTGACGCAGAATAATATTACCATCCGATATTAGTCGTTACTGTATTTCGTCACACGCTCTACAAGAAAATGTCTTCTCGAGCTTGATGTTGACGTATTCGCGATAACCTTTTTATAAGATGTGATAGAGAGATAGCCAATGCCAACTGCTGCTCAATGTGTATGACTGAGAGATCGAGAGTAGTAAGACGATTGATAGATGGGATATCCGGAAAGTGAGGCGGAAAGATTCAGGCCAAAATTCGGAATTCACAGACGGCGCGTGAAATTAACTGTCACTTTTTCGGTGCAAAACTCACGTTTGTTCTTTCGTTTTGCCAAAAGTTGCGGGGACTTCATGCGTTATAAGATGATCAAAAATGCATACGCAACGATTCTCACGCTGGAAGGAAAATAGTTTGAACGAATAGCATCAAAACGCATTTCGAATATTCTATCATCGAAGAATCTTTCGCATAACGCCCGGCAAAAATGCGAGTAATCGTAGAAATGGAGAGAATCCCGGATATGATTCACGTAGGTTTTGACTACTTTGCTCGACGTTTGCTTTTAAAGCGAAAAGCAATATTTCCAGCTGAAGTTGCTTTTTCTATTGCGCCCCTAGTGATATCTGTGTCGTCATCTGTCTCTCTAATCCCTCCACACTCCATTATCATGTTTCCCCCTCCCTCCCAATTGAGTGCTCAATCTGTATTTAATCCTCTCCATTCCCTCGATCGATCACCCCATCTATCATTCGAGTAGTAATCAAACCACTCCATTCCTTTTCCGCGCCAAAACGAACCACTCATTGAGTAATTGGCGATTTACTGAGGTGTGACCGCTCTCCCTCTCTCTCTCTCTCTCTCTCTCTCTCTCTCTCTCTCTCTCTCTCTCTCTCTCTCAAATCCCCTCCATCACTCAACCGGTTATTGTCCACTTCGCTCGTATGTGGTAGAATCGGTATGGCTCTTTGATGAACGCACATCTCGCCTATTGGTACCTAAAACCCGCTTTCGGCTTCATCACCGTATCCTTATGTAGCCCTACCTCAGGTAAGGCTACCCTAGAAGGCATTGGACAGCAGGGTAGTCCGTCTAACAGCTCTCCAGTGGGTCCCACCTAGCGTTGCCTTACGACTGTAAAATCGCTTGACGTGGAAACACCTTTACCTTTACCGTATCCTAGCTCGGAACCCGCGCCAGGAACCATGGACCATTGTGATATCACGAGAGAGCTTATCTCTCGACACTGTATTCACTTGTTTACTTCCTTCCATCTCTCTCGACGAGGTGGAGAGGGGGGGGAAGGGGGGAATGTTTTGAGGAGGCAAGGAATAGTATGGCGATTAGTTGTTGTTTACGTGTGCCCGATCGTACAGTGACTACCATTCGCTCTTGTTTTCAAATCGGTAACCCGTTCGCTTCACTCTCTCTCTCTCTCTCTGACCCGGACCTCTAATGCGGATATTCCTTGTTGTGGATAGAGGGAGTAAAGAAGTAGTAAGACGTGCTTCTCTCGCTCGCCCAACTGGTTCCTACCCAATCTCTCTCTCATTTCGCTCGTACTCTCCTCCTTTTGCCTACTCTCTCATCCTGCTCTGACCACCTCACTCGCTCTCTCCACTCACTACACTATCTCCTTCTGCCCGGACCGTCTGTGCTCTCTTCCCTCTCACTGGTGAGATTCCTCTGCGTCTCTGCCCTGACCAGAGTGGAGAGGAGGGGGTAGTCACTCCCTTCTCTCCCTCTCGACTCTCGTCGTCTGTCGCCTCTCTCCTCCATCGCCTCTGAATTTCTCGCTCCAAACACTCTCGTTCCCCTTCTATCTTCTTCCTTCCTCTCGATCAATCGTCTCTCCCTCGCCCCTCCCCATGTCTCCTCCCCTCTCTCTCCTATCCCTTCTTACTCTACTTGTGTGTGTATTCCCGTGTGATAGTACGGGGGTATTCTCCCTTCTTCCCTTCTTTCCCCCCTTCCGCGAGTTTCGACCGCCCTCGTGTCCGAGTGTTGCTTCCCTCTCGCTAACTCTTCCCTCTCTTCAGGTCTCATGATTTCATCATCGTGAACGACATTCTGTCGTCTCACGACGTTGACGAGACCTCCAAACGAGGGCAGGAGCGGCTAACATCTGCCTACCACGACGTCATCACCATCGACGCCATTTCCACGGTTAGTAATGGCGTCATTGGCCAACGAGCACGAATTAGCCGAATATGACGAGGAATTGTATTGATGAGGAAGTAGCGGTTCCTATTGCAGAAATGCGTGTGACACGCCGCTCCTGAGCCAATTCCATCATCATCGTTTCTTTGTTTCCTTCCTACCCTTCTTGTTATATTCGACTTCCATCTTCTGGTATACAGAAACCGGCAGGTCGCCGATGAGGTTGGTCACTTTTCTCTCTACACATTAGTGGATTCGGCGCCCGGGAGTTACCGGTAGTCCTCTTGCCTACTGTAGTAGGCTGTTTCACGCCGGGAGTCCTTGGTAACGGAATCTGAAAAATGTGAACACGCGACACGGAAGCATTGGGTAGTCATGGTAGCTGCAGAAGGGGAAGACCAAGACGAAATTGAGGGGTTTGGGATCGATATCGAGTTGACTCATACGATTAGCTGCTTACAAGGTGTGATTCAGATGTGTCGTCACTGATCGAATTAAGAAATTCCATTTAGATTCCATTTAGATTTGTTGACACTCAGAGTATAGATCCTAATCCCCTTCCTTAAAGTTGCCACCCTACAGACCCATTGCCTGAAGTCAGTATAAATATGAGTATATTAATAAGAGTACATTCAGATTCGCTCTACTCTGCTTGGCAGCTACTCCTCTCCATCCCGAAGCTTCTCTCATTGCGATCAATCCATCTTCAGACTGGTTACTCCCATCTAGGATTTGTAATCCCCACAGTTCTCGCTAGACCTCCCCCTCCCCCATCCCTCCGACCAATCTTTCCATTTCCTCGATATCTCGACCATCCTGATCTATACATTGTTTCGTCCTTCTACTAATTGTTAACACATTTCTCTGGCTGGGAACACCAAAATCCGGACGGTTTAGCGTGGAAGTTTCACTCCACCCATCTTGATCTACCGTAGCCCGCCGTCTTTCTGTCAGCCCCGTCAAAAGACCTGTCCATCTCTCCCTCTCAATCCCGGTATCATTCTCTCCCTTCCATCCCCATTGCTTAGGTTGCTATTCTCTAACCGGTGAGAAACCCATCCCTTGCACCTTAGCCACTACCCTCTTCATGACTGTAGGAATCCAACTGATGAATTCGTCTCGCCCACCCCATCCCCTCGTTCAGTTCACTACTTCTTTCGGTTGTGGACTACTCCCTCTGTCATCATTAACTGTATCCCTCTGTCCAATTTCAAAGAACTGTGCTGATTAGCGTCCCCCCATCCCCTTCCCTTCGATCAGAATCCTTTCTCGAACCCGCCGGTTTCCTATCGCCCCGAAGCACCGACGATGCGTGCAGACTGTCCCAATGAACTCTCATTCGGCCAGTCTCAATCGCGATCGAGCGGTCGCTTCGGAGCGGTAGCGTTACTCGGGTCACAGCTCTACAGCGGCGAAACCGTCGTAGAATGTGAGAAACACTAGGGAGCTTGCTTGGTTGATTTGTAATACTTTCTTTACCACTTTTGTATTTCACTAACCGTGTCCATTGTATGTCCCAAGCAAGGTCTCACCGGCGACGTCCGATGATTGTGATAAATCTGATTTGACAATACAATTTTATTGTATTAATCATAATCATAAATTCCATTCTCCATTCTTTCTCCATTCTCCATTCTTGCGCTCACGACGTGCGGTCGACTCTCACCCCCGCTCTCTTCCATCTCCAGTTTGGAGAATCCTCGTCCGTCAGCTTGGGCAACCGGACGAGTATCGCCCATTTGGATCATCAAGAGGAGGACCCAGGACGGATTCTCATCGGCTCAAGTGATCTACGGTCAAGAAAGGCCCCACTCAAGAAGACTGCTTCGTGAGTTTACTCTTAACCACGCAAGTCAGGACTTCGGCGGCTGGATGGACTACTTCGATACTCAAGAGCCATCGACTAAACGCGACGGACCATCGACAACTAAAAGCTAAGAAGAAACCATCCCTTGACCCATTGTCACAGAGTGCGAAGAACCCGATCCCCTTCATAATGATGCTTCCCCCCTGCAGGCACTATGCCTTGAATCAGGATAAATGTATGTATGTAATCATAATCATGTGGGGTGCGTTTTTCCACAGACAGATCTCTACTAGTATTGTATTAATGGAGAGACATTGATTCAACTAGGAGCTACATCATCATCACCATCTTCGGTCATAGGACCTTCACATGATATACACATCTAATAATTTATTGAATGCGAATGACAAATGAGGAGAAGAACAAACCAAGAGAAGAAAGGGATATCGCGAACAAACAAGGAAAAGGGGCGAAAAAGAAGAAAGAATCGCGAACTTATTCAGCATAGCGATATGATGGAGCAATGCGTGGGAAATCGATGGGAGTATAGAAGCCTGATAGCAAGGGAATTTGGCGAGCTTGTCTCGCGCAGTTACCGAGATTGTTGGAGGACTGAACCCTGGAAGGACCAGATAGAAGGGACGGTGAGATCGAGAATGGAACCCGTGAGGGGATTTGGTCTAGATAGGGCAGGGATGGGAATTAGAGTTCTCGAGCGGTCGTCGTTTCTTCTGCATCGAGAACAGCTGAAGATTCTGTCCGTGCTGATTTGAGGAAGATGACGGCCTCTTCTCTTCCGGCCAGACCACTTCGAGGCTTCCTACAAGGGACACTCTTAGAACTTCGAACGGTCATTATGTTAGTTGTTCATTTTAGATTATTTAGTTGTTTTTAGTATAGTTGTTAGTTTTTATGTGTTTTGTATGCTCTGCAGAAACGACTGCTGAGTGCTTGAAGTGAGTGTGTGAATTGTGTAGAAACGAGTACCTGAACTGGTACGAGCTCGTCGCCCGTAGGAGTGCAGCCACCTGAAGAAAAACTCGTTTAGAATCGACTAATGGTCTCGCTTCCCCTCACATTTATTCTGATTACTTGATCAGAAAAGTCTACGGCTTGCAAGCAAAGTTATCCCGTTATAAATGCAATTCAGCCTAGCGAGAGACGCAAGATCAGTGATAATGTGGTAGTCTTCTATTCCGGGAGTCGCTCTCACATTTCTCTTGAATGCATCGGACATGAAGACGTAGAGGAAGGGATTGGCTGCTGAGTTGATGTACTGGAGAACGTAGGCAGTGAGATTTGAGATGATCTGAGAAGAATTGACACTATTAGTGTTAGTTTAATACGTTTAATGAGTGCGAGCAATATTATGATGGGCCTCACAGTAAATTCTTTCTTCGCCTGAATGCGCCATGAGCAACATAATTGGATACGTGAAGGCAAGGAGGACTAACAAAAAGCTCACCAGCCACTCGCTGTAGGGTACCGAATTGGAGACGACAGCCCATTGAATGGACCAGAAGGGCGCCCAACAGAGTGTGTAACTGACGACGATTGCGAGACCGAGGATGGATACCTGAGATTGTAGAGATATTGAGCACCATTGAACCCAAACAGCCATTTTTATGTCCTAGAGCTATTTGTGTATGCCTCATCAATGATGTAACGTTGACGTGATATTTAGTCCCTTATAAACGCAGCTTCAAAGTTTCGGATTTACTGAGTGCGCTGAGTCGAAAATATAGCTGGGGATAATTATGCATGCGCACGGCTCAGAAATAAGTTCACGTCCGCCACTCAATATTTCATTTGTCACTACAAAGATTGCTTGGTCTTCTGTGTGCCCTAGAATGTTCAATTGTCTCCTTATTAGATTAGCTAATCGGACCACAATATTTGGAACTATTACAAGATCACAAAAATCCCTTGTTTTATTTTCATTCACTAGTGCTTTTGTGTGTTTTGGTCTTGCGTTGTACACCCAGCTACATCATATTTCCCACCACTGTATCTCAGCTTCTTCTCAGTTGTACACTGCAGGCAGGTGTAATCATCAACCGAGCAGTGAATATCCACATCATATCCTCTGCTCGCTTACTCCCACATCTGATTCTAATCTATTTTCCTATTCCCATCAAGCTAAAGAGGTGCCCCGTCTTTGAATTGTTTTGGCCATTTTTCTCGCCCGCGCACAGTTGATGACAGTTCAGACGGAATGAACTAGCGAGAAATATAATTGTATTTTCGCACGCATGAGACACTTACTTCTCGGTGTCATGAATTGTATAAGTAAAAACAATAAATATAATAAACACGAGCCCCCACGACGTGAACATGGAGAAGGGCTGGAGTGAGGTCATATGTCGACTACTACAGTTACGAAGATGTTGAGGAAGTGGCTAAGATACTGAGAAATAAAGAGGAGCTAACCCTGAACGTAGTTCTCTTCATGCTCTTCTTCCTTCCCCAGATATGCTTTCTCCTCGCCCACATCTTCTGGATTATATTCGCATAGAAGATCCAGATAGCGATAAGTGGAATGAGATAGGAGAGGGCGAAGGTGTACGCGACGAATAGATCACGGGAGAAAATCCTTCGCTCCTCCATCTCCAGACTCTGCAAAACATATAATTAGTGTTCAAATTTCATCCCTGAGATCGTCTCGGATGAAAAAGCCGATCTTCCAAAGCATCCTCGATAACCACATGTTATCGAGGTCGTCGTGAAACTTTCGATGATTGGTAGTATCGCGAAATTGGCACCTCTTCCTCAGCTGTCGTAGCATTCGACTGAGGCTCCATCTCCCACATGATCATACAATCTTGGAAATCATCGTCACCTAAAGATTATGTTCAGTTTTTGATCAAAATTGTAACAAATTAACCTCCAGGGACAGTCTGAGCAGCCATAAATAGCGGGATTGATTCGACAGCGACCATTATCCAAGCAACGATTGAGATTGAGAGCGCGAACCTGAAATTGTCCTTAATAATTAGAAAAATGCTACAGTATACCGAAAGGTTCTCCAGTCAGTCGCCTGAACGGGACGACAGACGGCCAGATATCGATCGAATGAGAGAACTCCGATGAATGCAGCGGAGGCGAATTGGGAGAGCTGTAGACAAATTATTGTATTGGATGTGTTGGATCACAATCATGATCTAATACGCTGTGATAGTAGATGTCCCTAGGCCCCTCTAGAGATATATTTTTTCACTGTGTCTTCTCGCTTCCGCGAACGCATTATTTTCTCGCACTGGGAAAGAAGGTTGACTGTCGGACCGGCCGGCGATAATCTATCTGCGCGGATTTAATTACGTTCGTGGCATTCGAAAGAGCTCGCAAACAAGAAGTTCTTCGCGGAATCGAAAGAAGAAGGGGACAAGAAATTGTCCCCATTTGTTTCAACACAGCAAGAGCCTATTCGGACAACAAATCTGACGTTTATTCCTGAATTTTTGTACTGTCTGGACTAATAATTCAGTACTTACGCCATTGGCAGTCAGGTACAATTTGCAGATCGCATTTCCGAATATCCACGTTTTCGTGACGGATTTGATGATGATGAGGGGCGTTCCAAGTAGATAAATGAGATCGGCGATAGCGAGATTGAAGATGTAGATATTGGAGATCGTTCTCATCTCACTGTAAAATGCACCCTATTGTTATTCACTAAAGGATCTTCCCCCCCTCATCCGGACCACAAATGGATGTCTTCCTTATTCTTTTGTGCATTCGTCTGGCACTGACAGTTTGTGCTCTTTCGGAAAGGCTAAAAGACCTACGCTATACGAGGAACAGACCAGCACTAATGGTCATTGAGTAAGATCAAATTTGCCCGTGACGACGTATTCTATTTTCTCGGAAGTCAACCATCGAGAGATCGGATAATCTCATAAAATCTTTGAGGATTGCGTTTCACGCGAGCCCTTCTCCTTTTCGCCAGTTTCGTTGGTTAACTTGGCTCTGTCGGAGGAAACCGAAACATCTGCACCTTCACGAGTTTTCTCGTACTAGTCGCCAAGTGTAAATTGGTGACGGAAGAAAGAACAAAAAGGGAGAAATGTTAGTCATCCAGTATTCTGCATATAAGCGGATGTTATTCTGGCCAATGCAGTGTGGAACCATCGTTTCTTTGAACCACTTTTCACGTAGCATTCAGAAGAAGGAAAGGTGATGAAAGTGCTAACTGACCGGAAGCATAGAATTGATAAGAGTACGAAGAGGTTTCCGGGTATTCCAATGATGGAGGAGATCGCGTAGAAGAAGTTTGCTACTAATCGCGCCTAAAATAGCGATTTTAGCCTAAAATATGCGGGAAAACCGCCTACCACTTCAGCATTCGGAAAGTCGGAGGACTCTTCGGGAAGTCGTTCAAAGTCCGGAGGGACGTCAGTACTGATGTTCTCCATCTCCATTGACTGCTCCACCTGCAATGGAGGAAGGAGAGGGGAAAGGAAGAGGAGGAGGAGGGGAGGAGCCTTCTGATTCGTACTCCTCCTCCTCCTCCCACCGCAGAAGGAGGCAGAAGGCTGATACAACGCAGCTACGTGCTACAAATTGATAGAGAGAGACAGGAGGAAAATCAGATTGGATGAGGAATTGTGATAATCATGTGATTGTATCGCGCCTCTGCAATAATAGAGACTGGGAGCGATAACGGATAGCAAATGAGCAACATCAGCAGCCAAATGCAGATAAAAAGGTATCGACGTCCACGTCAAGCGATTTTACAGTCATATGACAACGCCCGGAAAGACTGTTAGACGGACTACAATACCCTGCGGTCCAATGCTTCTAGAATAGGCTACAAATGCAGATCGATTCAGTCGAAAGACCATAGCTGTCAAACTTCTTCTCATTACATTCGCGTGAGTAAGAAGGAGGGAGGGCGGCGCGAAAATACGTTTAATGAGTGCGAGCGATATTATGATGGGCCCTCACAGTAAATGCTTTCTTCGCCTGAATGCGCCGCAACATAATTGGATACGTGAAGGCAAGGAGGACTATGGGGAAAGAAGATGGGTGTGAATAGGATGGTTACAAGGTCGGATGAGAATGTTGTGGTATATTAACTGTAATCCCTCGTTCGTTGCTCGTTCGTTCGTTCGTAATCCCAAAATCGAAAGAAAATGAAAATTTTTGGTTATCTTTCATTAGGTTATCATCCGAATGTTCTCATCCGATCTAGTGTCAATGGGACAGGGAACGTGCGTGGGCACTCTTGAATGCAGCTGTTGATCACTCCAGTGCAGCAGCCATATTATCGACCATAAAAGAAGACCAGTCGAGCACATAAAGTGCTGCAGAAACGAACGTGAATATTAGACAATTGTTCCTTATGGCCAGACATCTGGATGAAAGAAAAAGAGAAATGCTGCACAAACACAAGCAGGTGAGAAATGGAGAAGGAGTGGCAACTAAGATACGGGAGGGGCTGTCAGGGTAACATCTATGAAGAAAAAGAGGTCAGCGATCATTTTCTCCTTTTCGAATGAGAAGTCATTGAAGCGGAAAGACTAGAGAATGGCATGTTTCTCTAGAGGGAGTGGGAATTGTCAATTCGTGTGAGAAGACGTGGATCACTAACGAAAAACACGCGGCCGTTGAGTGCAGGTTCGCATAGTAAATCGAGGCCAGGAATGGGAGTGAGAAAGAGTGGCAAGTTATCGATCGTGGATATATCCTACCAGCTATAACCCACTCAGTCTCGACACTCTCGATATAGTACGCGTGCGTGTATGCAGGAAAACAATATAGATGAGTGAGAAGCACGGGGAGATTTGTGAGTTGACCCACACTGTCTGTTTGTGATGTGATAGACGAGAGGAGAGATCTCTTATCCAGTATCACTCCTATTCTTCGGATTAATAAGTGCATAGATAGAACAGTAGAAAGGCGAGTGTATCTTTTCCAGGCAAAGCTCAAATGAACTAACAGTACAGAGTCGAATAGAAAGAATTAGGCGACAAAAGATTGTATCTCTGCTAGTGTTCTTCTTGTTGAGTGCAGAGAGAGAACACGTCTGTCTCCCCACCCTCGAACGGTAATCCTGTTGAGATCTTCGGCTTTTCTTGAGAGCAGGAGAAGGAAGAGCAACGTAGGATGGATAGTCTTCGGCGACGAAAAGGGGGATCGAAAATGGTCAAAAACAAGCAAAATTAGGTGGTGGACTCCTCCAGGGCAGTGTACTGCTCGAGAGAGAAAAACATCCGCTAAGCTATTGAAAAAAGAAGTTTGATGAAAGGATGGTCATTGATCTCATGGGGGAGGAAAGCGAACAGTTGTGGAGGATGGGAGTGAATGCTGCTGCGAAGTATTTTCTCCCTTCTTTCTCGCAATTTAGTGGTAGTCATTCATTGCCGTGCGTGCGCCGTCAAATTATCCAGAGAGGCATCTGTTCAATGCCGACAATACACAAGCCGTATTTTTACTTGGAACTAGCGTGGAATGACCAAAAGGCGACACTTTCCAGAAATTGGGATGAACACGGAACTACAGGTTCATCAAGATATTCGTTCTGGGAACGGTGAATAGGAGATATGAGAATAAGGAACAGATTTGAGAGAACAGTGGTGCAGCTCACGTAGTGCGGACTAAGAGACTCAAGGAAGGAAGATTGTAGGAGGGAGGTGGATGGAACGTTTTCCACTTAAAGGCTCAAAACGACTAACAGTCGACCCAGACGGAACGAAGTAGACCACAAACGATTGTGAGCCTCGCGAAAGAGGCAAAAGCGAACGGCAGTTAACTGGGAATGAATTCGATGTATGGTCTGCTTACTTCCTATTCCCAAGGAATGATATCGAAATAAATGAGATTCGGAAATAAGCGGTGAGAAATTGAGGGATTTAGCGTGGCGCCATTGTAGTCGAATTCAATGGGCGAATTCCGGAAAAAACTGCGTGAAAATCAGTCCTCGAGCCGAGCAAGAACAAATACCGAAGGGAGAAGTGTGAAATGGGAGAGTTCGATATGAAAGATGAGAATATAAAGGGAGGAAGAAGGGGAGTGGAAGAGAACGAAACGAAGCACAACGAAATGAATGAATGAATGAATGAATTGAAGGTCGAAGTAGTACTAACATCGTTTCAGAAGAAGCAACTTTAAACCCTCCGACCACTCTGGGTTAATTTCCTTCTTTGAAAGGAGTCGACACTTGGGAGTTCTGCCTGGCACAGATTTTTGTAGGCAGTCATTACGTTTGACGGAGAGTATCAGATACAAACTCAAGGCCGAGCTACGAAAGGGTATAATGGTCGATTACGTCAGACTGGCAGTTGACTGTCTATCGCCGATTCGGGATAAATTCTAAATAGGCACGCGTAGAATACACAACATCGTACCAATGCAATTTGTGCGCATTGCTCTCTGAATAGAACGAAAGAACGAATAAAGAGACTGTGCAAACTGCACCATCTCACCAATAAAAGACACAGTCTCAGAATTCGACAATCCTATATTGCATACGAGAAAGCTCCAAAGACCACTCTGCTCTTCAGGACGGTCCGAACGTTGAATTAAATTGGAGTACCTAGGTAGGCTACCACCGAAAACAACACTTGTATTCGTAGATCACCGAGATCCTACAAGATTGAAGCAATTCTACAATCTTCTTGAGACGCTTGGTGATGGGGGTACACCCTAAAGAATAATAGCCGTATTCATCGAATACAATAAATGCATTGAGATTCTACTAGATTGACAGCCTCAATCGAAATAATTCTACAGTTATCATGAAACAACGACACTCGTGTATCCGGAAACTAAAAGACACGGTTTCAAATACAATAAATGCATCATAGATCACCCCTGCGATTCTACAAGATTGAATGTATCTCGTGGGGGTGGGTGATCACTTGAGACAACTGGTATTGTATCTGTGCTGCTGTCTCTCCCAATGAATATTGTATGCAGCCGGCTAATGCGCAGTAAGCAATTGTGCAGACTGGGAGAGCAGGAAAAACAAAAGACGATGAGATATCAGCAGCAGAAAATTATTGCCTTTAGCAATAAGGAAATACGCAAGACATTCACCAAAGAAAATTATACGGTTATCGAACTGTTCACAGCGCAACAATAATTGTTTTCGCACAGTTTTCTGAGAAGAAATATCACATTTCTTCCTTCAGGCTCATTACATGTCGGGAATGATTCGCATGGCACTAGGTCGGATGAGAACATTCGGTCGATAACGTACTGGATGAGAACAAAATATTTTTCGAAAGTTGTAGTTTTTTGACAGTAGGTTCTGTATCTCAAAAGTGAAGAAATAACGAAAAAAATTGGTTCTCATCCAGCAGATTGTCATCTGAACTAGTGTCATTCGCATGGTCCGTCTGCATCTTTCACAAAGAATTTGTGCATACTTTCTCATATTTGTGTCTCTTTGCTCTTACTTTCACATCCACTTTTCTTTCCATAGCTTCCGCCAACTCTTGCATCCTAAATGGATTGCGGTCTCTCCTTACTCTATTCACCCCATGCAACTTCTTTCTGTCTCCCTTCCTCACCGCCCTAATCGTACTTTAGCACGATACTCCCTTATTAGCGGCCTGATAAGCCATCTGATATTGCCTTCTCCTCCTCCTTCTCTCCCTTTCTCCTCATATCCTCCCATCTCTCTCCGCGCGCTCATTCTTCAGATGCCTCAGAGGTCTTCGTCCGAAACGGAAAGCCGTCTTCCTTTTCGCATTTCCTCTCCTTTCTTCTCCTCCAATACGTCAGCCTCGGAGTTCTGCTCCCTTCTCCTTCGAACAATCGACAATCGATGCACAAGAAGTGGAAGAGAAGGGAGGAGTGGAGGAGGGAGAAGTAGTCTCTTCTCCGCCTTCTTCCCTCTTCTCCCCCGTTAGGACCCCCACGAGTCCTCTCTCTCTCTAGGGTGTCCTTCCTCCCCTTCCTTCCCTCTCTCTCTCTCCATCACTGATTACTACTGTCTCGTTGAATATTCAATAAGTGCTGTCTTCCTTCTCGCTTCAGCTCCTCCTCGTTTTCTCATCCGTCTTGTACGTCACAGTAGTTTTCGCTCGCTCCGATGCCTTTCTTGCTCCCCTTTCATCAAATGTCTTGACATTTTCAAAGCAATTTGCATCGCGACATGAGAAACATCGTATCGTGACTTCGTTACACGCTGGATATCACGTTTTCCTTTCCCAGGTATGGACAACCTCAAAGCCTTCGGGGCCGGCATGTCCGGTGCCAATTTCGACCACAAGTCCTTCCTTCGTAAACCTTCTGTGCTGTGTCGAATCGGAGCTGCGGTGAGCCATTTCATACTCGTAGAATCCGTTATCATATCTTCTTCACGTGCAACACTAGAGAGTTTGTAGGGATCAAAATCTCCGAATCGGTCGACGATTCCAATTATATCCCCTCGCTCCGTTTGCCAATGTGCTTCACACTCGGGAAAACAAGCACTGGGGCAGTGACGTGGTCTGGCGTAGCCAGGCTACAACCGCGCACTCATTAGGCATTCTAGCGATGAGGTCGCTGTAAAGATCAGAGGATCAGAGATGGTTCAGATTCTGTGAGCTGTCTGTACAAATGCTCTGTTTTTTTAAAAAATTGATTAATGATGCCGGTTATCCGGTTAAGGCCGTTAAGATTAAGGTTAAGTTAAGGTAAGTTAAGGTTAAGTTACGGTTAAGGGTTAGGCCGGTTAATGTATATAAAATCACCTTCTCAGGTTCTGGGAGCCGGTCTCTGGTTTTGTATGTACAAGGGCGGATGGCATCGGGAACTAATCAACATTCATCAACAGGTATTTAATTAAAATTCGGATTTGTTGATGATATCGCTTTGGAGTGTCGTGGAAAGTGAAGGCGAGACTACAAATTTACTACTTTTACCAAATTATTTGACGATATTTGAGTGGGAAGATACAAAATGGCATGTTCCATATTCGTATTTGCGTTTCATCATTTCACGTTATTAAAAGGGATATGGACATAGAAGAAATACCGAAGAAATACACTTGATGTGCCGATTTCTTTGTCGTTGTTCCATGGCTAGAAGATCTATTACTGTATGCCCAATTAGACTGATGTGATGATAGGATTGCTTTGTGTCTAGGGAGCGAACAAAGCACCGACGACGACAGACAACCCTCCAATTCCCCGTTGGTTTGTGTGTCGAGAATCGAATTACGCCTCCGGAAGAAAGGGATAAAGACGCAACGATGGGAGCAACTATATTTCTGGACCCGCGAACTTTGCGTCACTTAGCCGTCACTTAGGAAAGCGGGGAGAGTCCACACACAAAGAACCCCCGATTTCTGCAGCAGCCGAATCCCTCGTCGGAGAGGAGAAAAGATGTCTGAGAATGACGTATGAGGCGTCATTTGGGAGGGAAGGGAAAACTGGAGATGGCACTGGGAGATAAGTGGAGATCCCTGGGAAGACACCAATTCGGGGTAGAGAAGGGAGGAGGGTTGGGGCTCTTCGTCAAACAAAAGAGAAGAAAAAACATAAAAATGCAACATAACAAACTCATACGAGCCTCAGCTCATAGTATTATAATATTAGAAAAACACGATTTATTTCAAACAGGAAAGCAATTATCAAAAAAAGTTCTAAAAAAGGTTAGCAATGACAACAATAGCGAAAAATGGACACTTTATGCTCAAAAATATAAGGTATATTTAAATATTAATTTTTTTTTTCATATTTTTCCATCAATACAATAACTCTAATAATAATTCCTAGATGTGTCTCTTCAACGGCTCGGCAACCACGTGTTCCTTCGTGTCCGCAATGGGATTCTTCTCGCTTCTTGCTGCTCTAGCACTTCTGGTTGGCCTAAAATTCATTCCAAGATACCAAAAATTGATATTTCCAGGCAGCCGACGCTCAGTTCGACAAGATTAGTGCGTTACAGACGAGGAGCAGAGTTGTCCGGGCGGATATGGCCACTTCTGGTGAGTTTGTTGTGCCCCGCGAACATCGACAACGTCTAGGTGGAGATGAGGGAGACTATTCTCATTTTTTCCACATTTTTGTTTCATTTTTGTCGACAGTGTTCGCATTAATAAATATGAAGTCAATTAAAGTGTAACTTTTGTTAATTCAGCAATCTTCGCCTTCATCTTCGTTCTTATGTTCATCAACACGCTGGGCAAATTCAAAGCCATGGAACTCCATGAGCCCCACGACTCGAGATGGGTCAAGATGGCCATTCTTCTCTCGTTCCTGGCAGCTGGAACATGGGTAATTGTCATAAATTTTAGATGTTTTCTTATTAGATAGCTCATAGGCAGTGGGAAACATGGGGAACACTTCTAAGTAAAGACTCGAGACATTTATTGGAGAAGTGTCAGCTAGTCCATCAATTCATGAGAAGACACGGGATGTCATTTGTCACCGAAGTAGAGAGGAAACAAGCATTAGTCTACTCTGCCTCACTCTTTCGCCCAACTGCCGGAAATGGCTCGATTTGCCTAGTGAGGGGGCACTCCTCGCAATAAAGATTCAATACTCACTCTAGAAGGAGATGAGCGTTTTATTGCATCGTTGATGAGTCCCTAGAACTGAGTGGGATGAAGGAGAGGACACGGGATGGAATTAAAACTATCTGTCGATTCGGGAGAAGGAAAGCTTCATTTCAATGCGAGTACTGCAAGTGCGCAAACACTCTCGAACTGCAGGCACGAAATAAGAAACCATTCGCTGAAATTTGAGGGGTCTTGGGTTATAATGGTTTGCAAACGGTGGAATAAATTAGACCTGAAAAAGCACAAGCTATAAATATAACTTAGAAGAGCTTTGAAAAACATACAACAAAGTTTCAATCTATTAAAAACATTTTTGATATGTTTTTGATAAAATTGGAAATTGTTCGTTGCAGAGTAAACAATCTATTTGATCATTCTATTTTGTTAAATTTAAAATTCTAATTTTTAGTTTTTTTCTAAACAATCTAATTTTTTTAGGCGGGAGCTGCGTTCATCGCGTGGCGTCGATGGCAAGCGAGTCAGGCCGAGGCTCTGCCCTTCCAACCCCAGAACGAGTATCAGACCGACTTCCAGGTTTGTATTTCTCAATGTGATCCTTTATCAATGAATAATTTCAGCAGGGAGTGCCCAGCAACGTGTCTGATGGTTATGGCTACGGAGGAAATGATGAGGGTGAGTATTAACGAGTGAACAATACTCGATACTGTATCGATAGAGAACATTCGGATACCACTACCTACTAAATGACATTAATATTTTTATTAAGTAAAAACTAAAGAAATTCGAAATTGTGATTTCATCAAGCAGGTATCATACGGTATTTCCCATACGACTTAGTGGCCAACAAACTTCTACCAGTTTTCAGAACCTTTGATAATAAATAAAGACCTTGCAGGAGTCGGTTCGGTCGCCGGCGTGACTGCTTATCAATCGGGAGCCCCTCTCGAGCAGCAGCAGGCAATGCAGCAGCAGCACATGCAACACGTGCAGCAACAGCAGCAGCAGCAATACCAGCAACAACACCCGCAACAGTATCAACAACAGCATCCCGGACAGTACCAACAGCAATATGCCCAACACGGTGTGCCCGCGACCAATCCCTTCGCAGCACAGCAGGGATACCAGTATTAATGAATTGTATGCTCCAGACTCCTGATTTCCTTAGACACTTCATTGCTTTTACATGAAAAACAGTGATTGGGCCAATACTTCTAATTATAGTTCTTCTCGACTTGATTCTCATTGGAACAATAGCATTCGTGATTTACCTTGAATACCGTCGTAATTTCCCTTGGAACAATACCAATAGATACTATGTAAATGATCTCGCCTTGGTCTCATCTAGATCCGAGTGTATTTGTGCTTTTTCGCTACAGTAGAACAAAGTCATAGCTCAGTATTTATTCTGTTTGTCACGTATATGTAAGAATAAAGTGTGTCACAATAGGATATTACTGGGGAGTTCTGGGAATGCACTTGGGTCTGCCCTCTTCCGAGTCGATGGCCATCTTGTAGGCAGGGTGGCAAGCTCTCTTGGGCAGAAGACAGGGCGACTGGTGATCGCATGGAGCTCCATCTTCCTCGGTCTCGCGAGCCTCACCCCTGCTAGTAATTGGTTAAATCATGCACATAATTCCTTCGTCGGAATGAAATTCTACGAACGTACAAGTTCTTCAAGTCTAATGGAGGAGGTGGACCTACAAGGTCAGTCTTCATAATGGTCTGTAAGGATAGGGACTTGCAGGATCACGAAGGTCATTACCAAATGTCAGGATAAACCTGTGAATCTATAAATCTCTGCAAATCGCTCACGGGCAGGCGACATTGTGGCATCCAATTGGTTTCTTGCACGCTCTCGTACGGAATCGTCTGCCATGGGCGCCGCAATTGTCGGAACAGCCATCCATCACCGTCCACTCCCCTGAGATTGACTGGTTGAAATTGGAGTTGAAATGGAGCAGTCAAACCCCAGGTCCCTTGAGCCGGACACTCCTTGCACGCGAGCACCTCTGTCGAGTCACCGCTGCAAAGGGAATATGTACTCGACGAATCGTGAAATAACGAAGTAATATCTTACAAGCAAGGCGCGGCAGGTCCCTCCTTGGGTGGCTTGCACACTCTGAAGCGAGTCTGCGCCACGGCTCCGGCCGCCTGATAGTGAAGTTGTTAGAAATTCAATCACAAAAGATCCTTATTAGATCATATGAAAGAATGTTTCTTCTACTATACTAACAGCACCAACTGACCTTGCAGTCCCCATTCCATGCACTCCACTCCAGCCAAGTCTGGGCGGATACCACCGAGAGGAGAAGGAGCCCGCAAATTGCACGATGCATTTCCGGGTGAATGAGAGGAGAAAAGGAGGGAAGAAGTTGGGCGAGTGGAGCTGAAATCGCACCCTCTTCGATGATTTTGCAGAGCTTATGGCGAAGAGCTGGCACGCCTGAGCAAACGAGCCGATCACAACAGACACGCGTCAAATGGGGATTACGGTAGACTACGGTAACCTAGCGCTGTTCTTTTTGTGCACAACAACAGGGACAAATGGGGGCTAAATCTTGACTGATTTCCAGCTATTTTAGGGCCCGGGAAAGTCCTCAGACATCCATATTATCGCATTTTCTTCCAGGTCGGTCGCTGTGCAAAACGTTGCGCGCGCCTGAGCAAACGGGCGCAGGCAAGTGAAAATCAAGGGAAAATACGGCTTGCATTCGGTGAACAGTCTGCCAACGAGAATGCGAACTCTCCTGGTGCTCGCTGTCCTGACTGTAAGTTGTATTTGGACTTGGAAATTTTTAGTTATGAATGCTTTAGCTAGACCTACTGCTGTTAATTCTGTAGTAGTAGTAGAAGCAATTGCTGTAGTAATACAGTAGTAGTTGATTACAGTATCATTATCGATTCGCAAGTGTAGAGTAGATTACTGAACGTTAATCGATTTGCAGGCTGTCGCTCTCGGAGATACTCTGGGTATCGTCGAGAGACAGAACACCGTTGAGGAAGTGTTCCAACTCCGCAGCAAGAGATGCACCCGTTAGTTGGAAGTTAACTTTGAGATCAATTTGGTTATGGTAGCTTCATTGGATAACTTTTGGTCAGTTGGGCTACGGTAGCTTACATCTTTGAGCTCAATGGAGTTTCTTCATAATATAATTTTGTATCATCTGGGTAACGGCACCATCAAATTATCATTTTCTTGTGCAGAATTCAACTGCGACGAGAACGAGGACATGACGAATGGCCTTCGTCACGTCTTTCTCGCCGCTCACAATGATCTGAGAGAATCGATCGCCAAGGGAACCGAAGTGGCCAAGAAGGGCATGCTACCGAGATCAACGAATATGTACAAAGTGGTAAGGAAAAGTGTCATTTTTTCACAGAATCCGCCGAGAGTCAACAGTAATTGACATTTTGCAGAACTGGAGCTGCGACCTCGAGATCCAGGCTCGCGAGTGGACCAGAAAGTGCGACAAGCTGGAAGCCGACCACATCCTCGGACAGGGACAGAACTTCATCATGTAAGGAGATATTTCTGAAACTTTGATACAGTACTTATTCAGCATCGATAACTTCTCCGGAGACATTCCCACCGCGATCGCGCAAAAGATTGGCGAGTGGAGAAGACAGATTCTTTCTGCGGACCTCGAAGACGACATTAAGTACAATATCGCCCTTAACATTCAGCAGTGGGCCAATGTGAGTCCATTCCTCGATATGTGTTGCAAGTGTAAATTTCTCCATAATGCACTTTAGATGGCCAACTCTGAGACGACAGAGGTCGGTTGCTCCGTGCACAAGTGTGGAACCGGACTGGCCCTGTCATGCTTCTACAACAGAGCGTAAGTATTTGCTCAAGCCGATATCAGGGCACTTCTTCGATTTTTGACCCTGCCTATTCTCGCAGAGTATTACTACAATTCTCATTCCCCACCTCCTCCACATCCGGAGCTGTTTTCACCAGGGCCAAAAATCGAAGAAGTTCCGATATCAGAAGTAAATCGCCATTATATAATTCATATTTAATTGCAGTGGCGACATTCCCGACCATATCATCTTCGACCAGGGAGCTCCATGCACCTTCGACTTTGATTGCTCAACCCATGAGAACTCGTACTGCGTCCCGCTCACTGGACTCTGCCATACGCACCCGAAGAGAGATGAGGGGGAAGGTGATTATTTGTGTCTGTTGCTCGTTAATCATACGGTAATCGATGAAATAGAAGTGCTTCTGAAACAAAAATTATCGATAATAATCAGATATCATGTTTAGAAGTCGCCGGCTACACTTCGCACATCTGCCCTCGCAACGCGAAGATGACTGACCAAGCGAGACATACCGTACTCGACTGGCACAATGCCTTCCGTTCATCCATCGCATTCGGAAAGGAAGAGGACGGAGAGGGAGCGTATGCCCCGATGGCAAAGAACATGCTCAAGATGGTGATTTATTCACATATTTTTGTGTTTTCGTATTTTAATCCGAATTCAGTAAAAACTGATGATTTTTGCACAACTTCAGTTTAATATTTGATGGCGTTCGCACAAATCAACTTAGAAATTTGATGTTTTTAGCACTACGACTGCATTCTGGAGAGAACTGCCCAGGAAGCCGTTGAACGCTGTCGATTCTCGCCCTACAAACACGGAAAGACCGGAGAGAATATCTACGTGACTGAGCAGGAGAATAGCAAGCACGATCAGATTACTCTTCTTCAACAGGTGTGACTGAATCCGTGGGAATCTATACTTACCGTAATCAACCGGCCTTACCGTTACCGTAATCAACATATATAATTAAGTTGAGTACGGTATGTAGTTAATCGATACTTAACGCAATCTACCGTAGTAGACCGTAATCACTAACTAACCTTCTCAGGCGACGAAGTCGTGGTGGGACGAGCTGAAACAAGGCGGAGTTGGATACAACAACACCTTCTCCAGACAGAATCTGCTCCATCACGTGACCCATTTCACCCAGGCAAGCAATGAACAGTTTATCGAGACGAGTATACGGTACCGTCGAAGCTTTGGCTGTTACGGTAGTTATGGTAGTCTGGTATAGATAGACAAAGTTATGAAGTAAATATCGGGGATTGGAATATGAGTTTCAGATGGCGTGGGGCGTCACCTATCGTGTGGGATGTGCGACGAACGTTTGTGATGGGAGATACTTTGCCGTGTGCCACTACTCGCCCAGGTGAGATTAAGGATAATCGCGAACTGTTTTCAGCTAAATTTTGCGAAAAAAACGATATTTTCAGTGGCAATAAGTTCGGTCATCGTATTTACCAGCTCGGAAATCCGTGCAAGGTCAGAGACGACTGTGATGTCGGACAGACTTGCTCGGCGGAGGAAGGACTCTGCGTGGTCACCCTCGAGGAACTCCCCGGAGTACAGTAACCACCCACTTGTCCAGTATACTGTAATAGCCCCGGATTCTGTAGCGGGCGCCCCCATGGTTGGATACAATGTGTATAAACTCTAATGTTCAACTTCGTCTGTGAGATCGGTGCAAAAAGAAGAAGAAGAAGAAAGCAAAGGCAAAAAGAGTGGGAAAGGGAAGGGAATGTGGGTGTTTGATCAGCTTAGTAGGTGTGAGGAGTTCGGAAGGAGAGAAACTATTTGCTGATGGATGGCGAAAGGAAAGGGAAGGGTAGCGATGCAATATCGTCGGATTTCACAATTTGACTGATGATTGAGCTTTTAGAAAATCGGGAATATCGTGCAAAAGGCAGCAAAAACTTGAAAGAGAATGAGAAAGAAATCATATTATGGTGAAAACGATATGCTGCCAAGAGTGCTGATGTCTAGACGAAAATGAGGGAGACAATATCTTTCAATTTAACGAAAAGAATGAGGAGAATAAGGAGGATGGCCCTCATTTTCGTGAAGACGTCGTCACTGATCGCAGAGGCAGAGTCGAGTGAGAACATCTCTCAAACTAGCGTGTTGTAGTCAGTGATCCATAGATCGCAACTGAGACTGACAGCCGTGAACTCTTTGAAGAACCACACTCCATCCTTCTGGATGTATCGGAAAAGCTCGTAGTTCGAATCGGGATTCTGAGATGGAATCTGTTGATTTTTCTTCGGTATAAATTATAAAACCTTCACCAGATCCCTGGCGAACAGCATATTTCTTCCTCTCTTCATGCACTCAACGAGAAAGCGTTGATTTATTCCGTCGATCGGGCCTTCGGGGATCTTCTGAACGATTTAGAATTGCAATGACGATGGGACTGGATCAAATAGCCTAACAAAGCCGCACATTGCGATCTATACATGAGAATAATGATACTGTATGCTTCTACCACGATTAACTTTCCATTCCAATATTTCCCTACCCCTTTCTTTCGAATATCCTTGCAAAAAACATTATGATTGCCTTCATAAGAAGCCCCATCTCAACGAAAACCAAATTCAAATGATGTTTCTTCTCTGTGACATGTGCCGTACCTTGTTCAGCCATTCCATCTCCATCTCGATCAACTCCAATTGTTCTCTGTCATAGTAGTCATAGATGTATGTCTACAATTCATAAACTTTGTTTGATCTTTTGATTTGTGACTCGCCTCCAGCAGAAATTCCATCTTGATGAATGCCCGAATATCTCGATAGAAAGCGAAGCACTTCTCATTCTTGGCTGAGTGGGTAAGTGCTACGCCCACCTGTAATGGAGTCCCGCCATCGTAAATCCGAACGACTACACGAACCTTTTCCTTCATCATTTCATGCAGGTAGTTCATGATCGTAAAGCTACAGCAATAAACGCCCCTGCTAGCCTCTCTATCCACCCAATTCCCGTAGTCTTTGATCCAGACGTTGAAGATTTGAATGGTACAGGAACGAATGATTTCGGCCTGAAATACTCGTTTGAACCTCGATTCGACTGTGTGTCATTTACATTATCAATTGGGATTCGATTGTTGTAGACTTCAGAGAGCATGTAGATCAACTGAAAGTTGAAAGTGCAGCTATAAAGAAGAAGATTTTTTGAATATATCCTTTGACAAGATATAAATTGAGTTGAATAGGAAGTCGGGCATCCCTCTCATCATATACGTCAGAGAATTCCAGGTAAATGAACTAACACGATCAGCGATTGTAGCATTGCACTTATTGAGCATGTTCATGATGTTGGGGAAGTCCTCGGGCTTCTCAGAGAGGTACTGTAAAGGATTCAGGTTTAGGCGACCGTGGTGGCAGTTGCAATATCATAATGACTGAGCACCATCTAGCCTTGTGCACCGTTCCCACCTAGTGTTGTCTTATGACTGTAAAATCGCTTGACGTTGCCTATTTTTAAATAAATTCACTTTTTTACGACAGTGACACCATTCAAAACAGAATCAATGAAGCCAATCAGCATACCCGATTGTTGAGGACCTCCGCTCCCGTGAGGAAGGGCAGCAGACTGACATCCTCCAACGTCGACTTCTTCAGCAGTTCAATCTTTTCCTTGCATACGAATCGACTATTCTTCGCGTGAAGAAGACGAGGAGCATCCACGTACAGGGGCAGAGGTTCGAAAGGTGTCATTTGAGAACAGTTAACCCTGTAAAATCGATGACTATCGCCCATAGGAAAGGTAGACGAATACGAGGACAATGATAGATATATCAGTATCAGTATCAGTCCACGCAAAAACGTGCGTCGTGGGAGCGATCTGAGGGTAAAAAAGGATGCAGGAGGTGGGAATTGAAGAGTGATGAAAGACTTGAGGAAGAAGGAGGAACGGGAACAAAGGTCGACGATCAGGTGAGGCGGAAATGAATGGGAGGGCATCGGAAAGGAGGAGAAAGAGAGGAAGAGCAGGCTTGTAATGGAATGAATGGAATGGAGAGACTAGTCATTAGCATGCTATACTAAGAATTAGGCCAATCAAAAATAGAAACATTGGGATTTCGAGAAACTATGTAGACGAAATCTGCCGAAAAATGTTGATGTAGTGAGTCTAATAGCGGTTTCCTAATTGATGAGATACATCGGAGTAGAAGTTACTAGACAGAGAAAAGATTATCGAACACGTCAAGAAAGCGGAGTAAAAGAAAGTAGAAGTGAGTCTGGGAATGGAATGGAGTGAATGAGTCGAGAGAGTGGGAGGGTAACGAGCACCATATCCGAGGGCGGAGGAGAGAGTAAATCTGAATGAGAAAGAGAGGAGGACTCTCACCACTTTGCTTTATCCGACGCGAGTTATCGAGGGCGTTAAACGGAAATTGGATGGCCGAGAATGATTTCAGTTTTTTGAGATATTAAAAGATAATTCAAGTAAAGGGCTTCTGACGCAAGAGGCTATACTAATTCCGATTTGGAGAGAGTGAGTACGAATATGCATTTATTTTGCGTGCGAAAAAACCAGAAGAATGATGTATGTCAAGACTCCTTTCGGAGTAGAGTGAACTGATAGTAGATATTCGCGTGATAAAAACACCTTTTGTTTGATAACACTGGATGGTCAAGCTCTCGGGAATAGGATAACATGAAAACATTGCAAGTATACAGAGATCAAAGCAAGTGCACACGCTAAACATCACGGCGAACAATTGATGTATTTTTTTCAGTAATGCGTATACTTGTGGAAATTTCAAGCAGACGTGAACTTGGTAGTGGACATTGGAGGGAATGTTGAGGAAGTGGATTAGAGATCAGTCACTTTCGAAATCCGAATTCATGTAAATTACTCTTTGTAATTGTTCTTCTTCTTTCACCACATACACTCTGCGCTCCCCTGCAACATATTTCTCAAATTTCGTACATTTCTTTCTTTAGCAACTTGATGATTCGATGTAGTTTCATGTTTCAGAGAACGAGGCTCAATTAAATTTCACTAAAGCTGTGGGTACACTGCACCTTTAAGATTGTCGTTACAATCATGAAACATCAGTACTGCAAATAGTAGGCGACATATTACTTCTTCCTTCTCTAATATCACTTGTATCGTTACTTTCATCAGTACAGCTCCCGTCTTCTCCTCTTCTCTCAATCATCTCTTCTCCTCACTATACGAATGGGCATGAATCAGTTCCTCCAGGCGTCTTTTCTCGTGACTCACTGGTCGTACTTTTGCCGCTCTCTCGGACACAATACCTCCTCCTCCCTTGCCTCTCTCCCGATCCTCCTTCTCTCATTGTGATAACACCCTCGGAAAGGCGGGCAATCATGTACAATCCTTGTCATCTCTACTCCCTTCCTGTCTCTCTGTTTCCATTCGCAGCACTTTTTGCGCATATGCATACACATTAAGCGAAGCTGGCACACGTTCATTGCCCATATCCATCCCGATTCCATCTGCCCATTCCTTCTCTTCCTCTCTTTGTAGCTCATCCCCTCCCATTCTCCCGTGAGTCAGATTCGGCCCAAAAAACGGCAGGCTTGCCCAGCGCCCCCTCTCCAATTTCCCTGTTTCCATCCTCTCGCTTCACTGGCGCAAGTGAACCGTGACATTTGTGTTCGCCCGCATTCGCATACCAATTGCAGCGTTCCAGGGAATCTTCCGAGATTGTACAACCGTCGGAGTCTTCCGGATTCTGAGGTAACTTTTTTGCAACGATAGTTTCACATTATTTCTCTGGGAGATCACTGTTAGGCCTAATAATCACTGGCCTAGCTGTGGTCTCCTACTGGTCGCACGTTTAGTTCTCCATTTCGACATACGAATCTCTGGAAAGGAACTTCTTCCAGGTTGTCAGTCAGTCTGCTCAAACATGCGACGATTGGCGCTCTCCTTCCTCCTACTCGTCTATTCAATCCAAGCCGAGTACACTATCACTGTTTACCGAGGTTCGCAGAGTGGACATTCGAGAGAAAAAGCGCGAATCAATATCGAATCAACAGAGTTTTCTTTTTCTTTTTCGTACATTCTCGGAATGAGGTGATAGTGAGATGCCAGTACTTCTCCTGGTGAGAGGACTCATAAGAGGTGTAAAGAAACACGAATCATTATCGTTCAGGCTTCAAGAATGTGGCGCCGGAAAACTTCGGCATCGTGGAAAGAGGACGTCTCGTCGTGGGAGCTGACTATACTCTGGAGATCAAGAGTACGGATCTGAGCAGGGACTATCTCATCGAATCGTGTACTGTAGTGGAGACGGGAGAGCAGATCATTGGACCGCCTGGGTAAGTGCAGTGTTTCCCATCTTCTTTTCATCATCGTTTCTCTGTTGGTCATCTATTAGTATCTTAGAGTTATCGTCTGTATCTGATTATTTTTTATATCGTTTTCAATGAATCCATTCAGATGTCTCAAGTGCACTAACGTCTTCATCAACATGATCGAGAGCTCGGGATACTATGGTCAGGGCAGAGAGAAGTCATCCAACATCCACTTCCGACCCAATCGACCCGATATGAGCTTCGAGTGCAAGCTACAGGAGCAACCTGGAGGATCAATGGATGTGAGGTTGATTAGATAATAAAATCACTCGATAAGCTCATTTTTGGATGAATGGGTGAAAAATGGTCGAAATAGCTGAAATTGGTATTTGCAGAGAGCTTGCGCTCGTGGAATCGGACTCATCGGTCTACCGGCTGCCATGCATGTCGTCTGGCTGTACTGGGGAACGAGTGAGTTCACTCAAATTATACATTCAACATGCCCCAGACAACACGAAATATATACAGCCCTCTTGATTGGCGTACTGCTATCAACCGTCCAGTGTTCTCCGCCGTTGTCTTACTAGTGTCGCATTACCGCAAACTGATCGATGACGAAACACTGTCGGGGGAGAGGAGAGTGACGGAAGTAGCGAGAGACGGAGGAGAGCGGCGACAGCTCTCTCAGATCTCATTGTTCCTTCTCATTTAACTACTACAGGGGTCTTGTATGGGACTAGGGAGGCACCTTTTTCTCCGATAACACTCCATCTGCAGGTCTCCCATGGTGGTTGTGGCTGCTCATCATCCTCTTGATCCTTCTTCTTCTCTGCTGCTGCGCTGCCCTTCTCGCCTTCCTCTTCCTCAAATGGAGAAAGAAGAAGACGGCCGTTGCCTCGACGGAGAAGACCACAGTGGTGATCGATGCTTGATCTCATATAGATATTACTTCTACTCTCTGACAGACATATCACAAATAATTCACACTCATAAACTTAATAATCCCAAAAGAAATAGATTGCTCAGCATTCACCCTACCTCTTATTACTCTTCATATCAAACTTTGACACTTACAACCCTCTCAGTTCTTTTCTTGTTAGCACAGGGATTCCGAGAGTAGAAGCGCCATGTTAATTAGCATAGAGAACGAAATCATGTATCATTTTGCGTGACTCATAACAGTACGAATGCTCTTGTCTCTCTGCAGATAAAGGTTGTGCTGGTTCGGGTGAGTCACATTTGCACGTCGTGAACAGTGTTTTGTCTTGCTGTTTCGTACTATCTCGAATGTGGTGATAGTAAGATGTCGGTGCTTCACCTGATCCATCAGAGATCTAATGAATATGTAATTAGAGGGAAAGAAGGGTCATAGGGATTGTATACCATAGACGTTGTTTTCATTTAATAAGTCGAAAGTGAACCATTAATTGGGAGATGGAATGATTAGCCAAGTGAAAGAGGCAGTGCAAGGCCCAGAACGCATTGCAACATTATGACAAATGACATGCTCTTTGTCATTGTTACATTTTTTGGGGAAAAACACCACTATACCACTATGACCATTATGACTATGACTATGACCACTATAACCTTTAACAATTCAAGAGAC
Source organism: Pristionchus arcanus (assembly GCA_900490705.1). Lineage (NCBI taxonomy): Eukaryota > Metazoa > Nematoda > Chromadorea > Rhabditida > Neodiplogasteridae > Pristionchus > Pristionchus arcanus. Next base: position 976,400 of record LS488627.1, on the reverse strand, counting down.
CGAATTAAACTAAATAGGGCTGTGAACGTGTTGTATGTGTCGAATCCCTCTACATCTAAAGTGGACGAAATTCTCATTTGCAGATCACCCATACGGACGTGAAGCCTCCTCGTGTGTACAGTGACGGAACTCAGACGTCCAACTGCGATCGAACTTCGATCAATAGAATGGTCCTCGAGAATGGATCCGATATTCTTGTGGACAGAGCAGCTTCGAAGCAAAGTGACATAGAGGTGAGGGTTGATGCGTGAAGGCACTAGAATAGATTAGCAAAAAAGTGTGATAGACAGTGTAAATTCTATAACAAAGCTTATGTGAACGACTACACAATAACATTAGGCATAGCTATATAATAGTGATTGCTGCAATAAACTAACTCCTCTTCAGATCGCTCGAATGGGCGCTCTTGACAACGACAAAGTGGAAGTGTTCTCTGGACATGCGGGAGTGTACAATGTCAGGAATGGAACCGCCCATCGATATGAGAAGAATCCCAATGTAAGACGCTTTGTACCTTATCAGAACTCACTCATTATATTCCCGTTTTTATTATCATCCACATGTTGTAATTGCAAAAAGTGTTTTTTAAAAATATATAACGCCGCGAATACAATGGTTCTAAACCCTCAACAAGTTGAGCGTTTTTTATGAATTGAATTAGTTCAATTATAAGAAATCTAACGTTAAATGCAAAAGTTGAAACGGTTTTCAACTGTTGCGACGCTGAATTAGTTGAAGGTGTCGAACCATTGTATTCACATCGCCTTATATACTAATATCTTCCAGATAACCCGTACTCGTCACGAGTCGGAACTGTTCGAGGAAGTGGATCGTCATTCGTACTTCAATCAGGCATACGAACCTGAACCGACGAGGAGTCGATCAGTAAATTGCGTCGAGGGATATGATGAGGTGATTAGTCTATAATAATCTGAAAGTCATTCAAAATTATCATTTGATTTAAAAAAAATGGTTTATTATGAGTTCTTATTGTTTTTTTTTTCAGGTTATCCGATACACAACTGATCGTGAGATTGACGAGTATGCGCACGTGGAACGAGAGATCGAAACCAATCACACTACCAGGTGACTCGATTCTATTATTTTTAAGCAGTATAACGCGTTCTTATTTGTGTACAAAAACGCATTTGATCGAATCAAAACCATTGAACCGAAACATTATGCTGCATTTCTCTCATCATTCTTTTTTTTTACATTCCTCAACGTAAGTTCTTCAGATTCTACAACGAGCCGGCTCCTTCTCGATACTATGATCGTCGCCATCACTCCATTCCCGTGTGATCTACTAATCCATAGCACCCGTGAAGTCTCGCTCGGCCGAGACCAGTGCCATTCCCATCTTCCATCGCTTCTTTCCCGTTCCACTTCGCTATAGTATCAATTATCTTTTGCAAGGTACACCATATCCGCTAGGTTACTCACCCATCTCTCCGTCCATTTACCAGTACTGTTCATCTAATCTCTTCGATCAATGCCAATTACCCTATTACTCTTCAGTCTTTCACAACTGTCCGTTCACCACTGTATCATCGATAAATCGCGTAACCCTCTGCGAACGACCAAATGGGATGAGTGAGGAGATAGAGAGAAAGAGGGGGAAAGTAGGACAAAACTATGGAGAAGAGAAGCAGAGCGAGGGGTGAGATAATGGTTGATAGCCACACTCAGTTCAACTATCATCTCTCATTCCGCCTCTCCGAACAACGATGAACTTCCTCTGTCAGCGATTGTCATTCTACGCATCCATTATCGTTTACGGTATCAGGTAACTTTGCCCGTTTCACTGCTGTTTCAATGGCTCTTTCGTTTTCTTAGTTGAGAGGGAAAGTTGGCGGGATCGAGATCAGTGGGTGAAATGGCCTCTCGTTTGCAGCATTTCTCTTATCGCGGGAGCCCTAATCAGCCAGCAATGGATACAAGGGAAAGTCGTCAATTCGAAGGTGAAATCTAAGCTCTGAATAGCCTGTTTATTTCCGAAACCCAAATGTTCCTCCTTGCATTCCTAACTCAGCTGATATGATATTTCCAAACCCCAAAAAGTTAGGGAATGGAAGTAATTTGTATTCCGAAAAATGGCGAGGCGTTGACTCCGAAAACAACAGGTGTATATTCAAAGCTTACGTCATTTAAATGTTATTCCAACCTTAGATCTTCCTTGGAAATGGAAAATTTGTTGAAAGTCAATATCTCTTAACGAAGCCAAATCGGAAGAATGTTATTATCCGATCGAAGCTTCATTGCTAAATTTCAAGCCAATTTTACGCCTGTTCAAATCACCCAGTTGGAGAATTAGTGAAATTCTCGGAGTAGTGGATCGAAAGTGAGAACACATGATCGTATCGTGAGATGGAATGGGAAGGAACGTGAGAGGGACATTCCATTGAGATGAGATCACGGGTTCAAAGCCGAAAGAGAAATTTTGCGCGAAGTGATCATAAATCTCAAATTGGATGATCTGCGCGAGAGAACGAAAAAGAAAAGTAATGTTAGAAGATCTTGCACGACCTGGAATGATATTTTGATCAGCGATTTGTTCACTTCTTATTCGACGTTCGAGATCTGTTATCCCGGGAATCATTGTATTACGGCAAATTTCGGAAATACCGATCCTCTTTTTCTCTAGACTCTCTCGCTCGCGCGAGCTACTTCATATTTCTAATCGTCTGGCGAGAGAGGGGTCGGCAACCCTATTAAACCAAAGTGACTATTCTTGCCCTACTCAGGTAATAGCGATGGTCGAGGGGAAGATGCATGCAGGTCTCTTCTCAGGAGTGCGAGTTCTCGATTGGGGACTAGGAGTTCGGACGATTCCATTTTCTGGTCAGCCCTTGATCTCCACTTCTTTCAAACGACCTAACGATGTGAATAATGGACTATTCTGCTGTCTCCTTCATTTGATTCGCCTAGAAACTTGATTTGAGACAAGAAGCCCTAGATTAATCCCCGGAACCACTCTATTTCAGTCCTGAGTGAGCTCGAGGAGGGAACTTCCTTCTTCGGTCGCGGATATTGGTTCGGAACCGTATCTTTCACTGCCTTTGGAATGCTATTCATCCTTCTCGCCATGATATTCTGCCTAATCTACGGGATGAAGAAGCAGAAGGAGTATATTACGCCGTATGGAATAATGGGATGCACGGCACTGGCGAGTAAGTGAAGGTGGATCCATTCATCATTTCTCTCGCTCTCTCAATCCCTCATTATCTATCCCTCACTCTAACCAGACAGAGATCCCCAATGAAAGGGAAACCATTACCCCTCCTTCCTGAATCTCCACGCTCTCACTAGAGATTGATAGTGTGAATGGAAGAGAGTGAAACCATTACTCCCCCTCCTCTTTCTACTCTCACTCTCTTTCCCCATCAGTGAAGGGATAGATGACTCTTTGTCTCCATTCGTAGTAGCCAAGTGGAACCGATGTATCTCACTCTAAGCGGAGATTGGACTAGTAGCAACTGAACTAAAGATCTCTTCCCTCATTGATATTGAAACTTCCAGACACCACTAATTGGAAATTGAGATGATAATGCTATGATTGGCTCAAGATTTCTCCTACATGAAACCAAATCCGAAAATAATCTATTTTCAGTGCTCTTCTTATCCGGTGCAGCGCTTCTGTTCTACATAAATTTCTCTCAATACATGATCGATACTGTACTACTTGACTCACAAATTGACGCTGGATTCAGCACAAAAGACAAGATCTGGTAAGTAATTCAGCCCGTTTTCTCTAATCATTTCTATTTGAGGGTTGGCTATTCGTTCCAACTCTTCATTGCCTCAATAATAGTCCTTCTGCTTCCCTTCATTCTTCTCTATCTCGGCCGAGTAAACTGCTTCATGTCCGATCGAGTGATGGAGAAAGCGGAGAAAAAGATGAACAATAGGGCTGATACATCCGTATTTCACTATTAGGAAAGTAAAGTCACGCGAGCGAAGCTTTATTCACGTACTAGTACACCTCAACACAACTCTTTCTTCTTCTTCTTCTCATAACGCTGATAAATATGGCGCCTATACAAGTGTAAACGGAATTGTCACAAGACGGCAGAGGATCGGAGATCCGCGGAAAGAAACATGATGCACTAAAAGCGGATGATGACGTAGTGAATTAAAATCTTTTTAGCGCGTTGTAGGATTTGATATTAATGTACAAAATATGAAAATGGTTTTCATCCATTAAGTAATCATCCGACTAGTACAGAAAGCGACAGGCAGAATCATCACGAGATCATATCTCTTATAGGGAACAGGGCTATGCAAAAATTCAACGAATCTTTCGTTTCGAAATACTCTTTCTCTAACCGGCGAGAGAGCATTGTGAAATGAGATACCGTTAAATTTTTGCTCAGCCCTGATTGGGAACTAACGAAGCTACTCAAGTGGTGTAGTGGGAATATAGTGATGTATTTCTGGAAGTTGACGCCTTACGAGCCACTTCACTGCTCCTCTTCCTCTTCCTCAATTATCGGAGCGACTATCTTCGGAATCACACCTGAAGTGAGACTGATTGGATAGAAGAGATAGGTACATTTTGGGTACGTTCCCAAATTGACATCATTGAGGTAGAATCTAGTATTGTATCCAGCATGTTTCAAAATATCCCTCCTCTATTCTCAGTCGAGGAAACATCAAAGGAGCTGATGGGATACCGAAAGTTCGCAGTGGTTTGCGAGAGACTTTTGTTTTATATCAGTAACGATCCCAATAAAGATACGATAACAAAGGATCTGGTTAGGTCTCACCAGCATATCCCCTTCGGCTTTCCTTGAACTCCTTCCTTTCTTCCCTCTCCCTCAACAATGCTGCAGCCCTCCTCCTCTCCAATTCCTCCATAGTAATCGTCTTGCCCATGGTCATTTTCTCGAATTCTAGATCCAATAAGTCATCATCAGACATGACTTTTTTCGTTCGCGTTACCTGCAATATACAATAGTATTAATCAAAGAAGTCTTCGATACAGTCTAGACTGGGGAATGCACTATCACAATCCCTTGCACTCCCATACAAAATCTTCGTTCCAAAGTATAAAGATTCATTAAATCTAGTGATTTTCAAAATCGTATGTCATCGAAAGTAGCCATGCGGGATATTTTCATGCAGAATTGTACTCTAACGACTCTAGTTTGACGCGCGATCTTCTGGTTGTTGATGAATCTCGATTATCACGTCTTGACATTAGTTCGAGTGATTACTATAATCAAAGTCTAGTATGTTCAGTGTACAAAGGAGATGACGACTCTAATGCAGCTCTTCATTCAAATGAGAAAGAGACTACTTAATAGATCATGTCTTATCTTGCCTTCTTTTTCTTCTTAGAGGCCGACTTGGCATCGTAGGCATCGGGATCGTAGATGTAGTATGATTTCGTCTCGTCGTTGTAGACAAAGTCAGGCATCTGAAGTAATCGTTTAGTACTTCGTCATTATAGACTCAAAATAGGACCCAATGGTGCAGAAAAGTTGAATTTCCAGTAACACACTACAAGAGTGAATGTAAAATATCTGCCTGAAAGGGAAAAAGATGACGACTCCTATACTGCTCTTCCATTTTCAGCGAGAAAGAGACTACTTAACGGCTAGTGATGAATGAATGCGAAATGAGGAGCAGTGAGGGGGTTCATTCCCGGTATTTCACTCGAATTACCAGGAATGGTCTCTATACAAGAATTCACAGCTGACGTCCTCCTCTCATCACTTCTCCATCAAGGAATCAAAAATCCCACATGTCCGCTAGCTAAATCACAATATCAGGCATGAGTCATTTAGCAGACAGAGCAATGAGGTGTCTTCTAATTTGGGGTTGCTGGATAAAATAAGACACTCCTCATGTTTTCGTGTTCTCTGCTCTATAACCGGTGAGATAGGAAGAATCCACTCTCACCGGTGAGAGAGTACGAGGAATGACGAGACGGAATTTTCATCCTCCCTACCCTAGTTCTAACCTCGGCAAAGATCTCCTTCCACGTCTTTCCCGTCATCGATGTGACGTCGAAGACTCCATGAGCGAGATTGTGTCGACGTTCCAATTGATCCACTACTTCGACCACCTGACAAGGGGCGATTATATAAGGATAAATACGTTCAGAACAGAGTGGTACGATAAGATTTTTTCTCCAAAAAATGTTGCCTGCGTTGCTGGTTATCGTGCAACTGTATCCTGATCGTCTTATACTCTATGCTATTACAGAGATTACTCTAGTCTTTACTGATACTCTAGATACAATTCTGTGGGTTAAAACGAACATATATTCAGGGCACTGAAGGATATGATACTACGCCTCCGTGTATGCCAAAATGTGCTAAAATACTCTGCAGATATGCTAGAATGGGCAAAATAGTTATCAAATGTAACGAAGGTCTGCAATAGTCTACCGTATTAATAGCAGAGAGTGCGAATGAGCTGAGAAACTGATTTCAGTCTCCACTTCCGCGTGTCAATTGCGATCCTAGCAAGAACCACTCGCTAATTGACGCAATTCCAGCTGCCTTCCTGATTGTTCTCTCTGCTCGACAGAATCTTTCCCTTCCTTCCAGGAATCCCTTTCCATAATCCCCTACGCGACATCTCAGAAACCATAGTGCATATTTCTGGAAGGGATTCTGCAGTCGAGAGTTGCGAGTGGCCAGCTCATTTTCGCAAATTGGGGCTTCAATGGAAGATTAGAAAGTGCGACTGCGGATCGACGATTCGGGCCTTCCCGGAAACGTTTGAACACAATTGAATGAGTCATGTGAGCGCAAAAAAAGAGGAGAGACAGTCTATCCCATCTATTTTGAACGACCAGCGGTTTCCTCTCATATCAAGCAATCTCATCAAGCACTAATTACGTCTCGCGTTCCAGATCGAAAGCAGCGATTTGAACCCGCCCCGTCACCCTGACAAAAAATGGCGCCGTAGTTCACCGAATCGAAGATTCGAGAAGAGATGAGATGAAGCGATAGAGGAGAGGAAAGTGTGGGGTAAGTTGAAGATGGGTGGGAGCTTACCGTAGCTGCGAGAGGCATATTGCGATGGGCCAACTCGTGAATCACCTTGCGAACACTCGTAAGCTTCATGTCGGCCTGGGATCTTGGCAGAATGAAATAATGAAGAAAGGGAGGGATTCGAGAGAGTTGGGTGAAACTATATCGTTCCCGCCCCTCACTTCATTAGAGGGCAAGGCGAAAAAAAGGACACTCGGGAGAGAAAGGGAAGGAGATTCAAGGAATCTTCGGAATGAGGCGAGCTTCGTTTCATCGTAATGAGGAGGAGAAATGGAAGGAGGATGAGGGGACTAAAGGGTCATTCACTGATAAGAGACGATGTACGTGATTCAGAAATGAATTCGGGGGCTGTAAATGAGTGAGGAGCAGACAGATTCTCAGAATGAAAACAGGGCAGACGGAGAGATAGGGACGGATTGTGAATGATGATCACTGCCCAGATTGAAATTGTGAGAGGGAAGAGAGGGGAGGAGGGAAGATGTGAAGAGAGGCGGATAGACAGAGAGAGAGAGGGGAGGAGGTGAGAGAATCAGTCATAGAACGGAGGGAGTGAAGAGGGGGATGAAAAGAGATAGAGCCCCCGGGTTGAAAGGCTCCTCTCCATTTCATTTCCACTTTCGGACGCTCTTCCCTACTGCGGCCACCCTCCCTTCCATTTCCCATCTCCAGGTGGAAAGTGAATAATGTCCACTCTTCGAGGGAGGGAGAACACCTAGGAGAGGAGTGAGGGAGAAAGGGATGGAGAAATGCGGGGGAAGAGACTTGACAAAAGACTGTCGAAAAGGGGAGCGTGGGAAAGACGGGGAGGGATGGCCCGGGGCAATAGGTGGAAAGATAAGGAATTGGAATATTAGTGGGACCTTTACTCGAAATAGTACGGAGAACTCCCCGACCGTCGCACTTTGACGACTAATTAGCGAGTAGAGGGGGCGAAACGTGAGAAGAGATGTGCAATTTGTACTCGAAACTTGATTCCCCACCAAGATTAGGGGGCGAATTCGCGCGATAAAGGGCCATCGCAGCGAATTTTGAAGGGGAAAAAGGGTAGACGGGGGTATATTTCTAGATTAACTCTGGCTAAGGTCGGCTACTTACTTAACCATCGTGTGGGTCGATCGATCGACTGCTGTGAAAAGCGAGGAATGACCAGTAAACAGTGACACATTTGTTTATACTCGTGACTTGGAAGGAGGCACAGGTGCACATGGGCAGTTTACGATTCGTCCAGTAATCGGGCGATCTCCTCGGATAGATAGACGGCCAGATCATTTGTGGCGCTGTTCCTGGTCGAGACGGTTGTCCCATTCGTCGCGTCTTTCTCGATCGAGGCGGTCGTAGTCTTCTTCTTACCCGTTGCGTTCTTACCGAAGAGGAAACAGACCCCATCCTGGAAAGTATCCGACACATCTTCACCCTAATTGAATTCGGAACGAGAGGAGATGGGCGAAAAAGGACTGACGTAGAGATCTAATTTGCACTTTCGGATGGGTCCCTATCTCACTTTCCCGGAATGTGAGATACTTACTGGTTCACTATAGAGAAGGTCGTCGGTCTGGCATGAGAAAGCCCGAGAGAATTCGGGAATTTGCGAGACCAGCGCATTCACTCGAATGTTGTCGGGTGAGTGCTCCCTGTATTCCTGCAGAGGTGTTGTTTTGAGCAAAAGAAACAGCAACAGGGCAATAACAACAACATGAGTAAGAACAAAGGGTGTACCGCTTTGGAGATATCTCTGCAGGATCTCATCGCGACTGAGTAGAAGAAGCTCTGCTCTCGAGTAATCTCCAGATCGGGATACTCGAATTCCTATAACTTAGTAATGATAACATGTGATGACGAATATGACTAGACTTATTCAAGTAATTAAAATGTCAACCCACATTGAGTTCATCCTGTGTAAATTCACTCGTTAGTAACTTATATGCAGCTCGAATCCCTTCTAGATCAGGTCCGTCCTCGGATAGAGTCTTCGGGCCACTGTGACATCGTCCCTGAAACATCGATAATTAGAGAACAACATCTCTGAACCATGCGAAAAGCAGACGAGGGTTTTTCCGGCCCGGATAACACGCCGGGAAATATATTGAGAAACAAAGGAGCATTAAAACCTCAGCGAACAGCGTGCAGCTCTGATTGTAATGAGTCGAGAGGCATTCAGCCTCATTTCGATACTCTTCACTCCTATTCAGGAGAGCTTCGGTTATGAATGAATGGTAGATTTCATGACCAAGAATGTCTCCAGCGAACGCAATCTGTAATAAATTTATAGTTAACTTAGACACTTGAATGATCACTAACCATGGTTGTATCACTCGAATTATCAATAAGTGGATAGAACGTGGGGGCAAGTACGACAATTATGCTAGCTTCGACGTAATTGAATGCATTGTACACCAAACTGTAGGCTGCTCGGGCGAAGTTGATTTGCTCCTAAATGTACCATTTAATTGCATATTAGATCATATTCTCATGAAATGTCAGGACTAATTGTTCCCATGTGTACAATTGTCACGTAGCCTAACTCTTGGTTTACTGACCTCGATTGAGGTGTACTTCTTCTCGAGTTCAATAGAAGTCGTATTGAAAGAGTGAACAACGTCGAACCACGTGCATCCTGTCGTTCTTAAAGAGGATACTTTTTTCCCTTAGTTACTCTTCGTCGGTTTCAATTTCGAGTGAAAGTCAAACAAATACCACAATTTGTAACTTGTTTGATCTCACGTGAACACTTATCTTCTATCTCAAAATTTGAAGGAATCACAATACCTCGGACTGTACTCGAAATATTTTGCTGTAATATCCCTATTTATCTTCCTCAGAGTAGTCAAATTCCGATCGAAACTATCAAAATCTGTGAGCACAATCAATTCGTCGAGTATGGTCATATATTGGCCGAGAATAGTAAACCCGAATTCATTGATAACACTCATCCAAGGCGTTTCCTTAATGAACACTCATGAACAAATAAACTCGTGCGAATTACCTTGAACGTTTGCAGAACTATTTGTTTGATTTGCTTAGTGAGATTGTGAATCTTCTCCAGTCCAACATGATCGTAAGTGTCACTCTCATTGAGCAGTTCCATTACAAATAATCGATCGTTCAATAGAGTATAGGTGCTTGTTGTATCCTATAGGTGGTTTATCTCCGTTATTCTGACCTTGAAGAGGTCTTACATTGAAGTCCTTGGAGCTATTGCTGTTCTTGTACAACAGTTCGACCATTTTCGAGGTCGCTTTCAATGACTGAGTGATATTCCGACCACTAGTCTTGTTTCCATGAGTCGAGTAGAAGGTGAGACTATCATCAATCTGAAATACGTGACCTTTTCACTCGAGAGAGTGTCTGATTACTGTGTACTTTGTGCGAAATGCCAACGTTTGCACTTCTAACTCACACTCTCATTCGTCTTATTATAGAGTGTGTAGAAGTAGAGAAACTCATCGAAGTAGCAGTTAAAGTCCTTCGTGCATCTGGGAAACCACGAATTAACTTCTAGCAAGTTGTGACGTGAAACTGAGCCCCTTCTGATCTTACCGTTCTCTTAACATCGTAGTGTAAACATCAGCATTGTAGGTGCAATTGAGATCTCCACGCGCTTCTGTTATGTCATTCTGAACATAACTTGACATCACAAGATTATCATAAACTAATATTGCTTTCATACACCGATTACAGCATTATGTAGTCGATGAAGTTTGAGAGCATAGCCCAAAGTAAGGAAAACAATCACACTTACCATCACTGGATTATTCAGTGTTCTGGCCTTCAACTTGGTTGCAATATCCTTATAGAACTTCTCGCTCTTCTTCCATACAGTGTCATTCGGGTCCATTCCAATTGAGCAAACGTGTCGATAGAAGTTATCACAGGGTGCAACGGAGTTATTGAGGTATTGATGGACATGGTCCGATGCGAAGTCAGTATTGATGGTAATGATAAAAGAGAAGAGCAGGGGTAGCAACATCAGGAGTCGGTTTCAAAGTGAGGTGAGAGGGCGTGTTACCAGTTGTTTGCATTCTGACTAGTCAGCTCTCGAGTATTTTCTCTGTTTCAATGGAGAGACCCCAGTTCAATGGAACATCTTCAACTAGAATTACATCACAGCTTTATGAAGTACTCGTTGGGAACCGAATACAATAGATGTGACAATTTCTTGGTTCTAAGACCGAGAAAGAAGAAGACCTATCTGATGGATAAACCACTCATCGTTAGTGAATCAAAGGGATTCATTTATTTTATCTTTCCAGCGCATCGATAAGCACTTCCAAATCTGTTAAAGACATGCGATTCGACCTAAAACGGGAATTTCGAATATGTGAGGAATTGGAAGTATCGTTGAACGTTGAATTCTCATTAGAAATTGCATTCTGCCCGAAGAGATAACAAACACTTTGCTGAAATTTCCAAATATAAATATTAAACTTTGTCAATTTCAACATCAGGTGCACTCATCGGTTCTCCATCGAAGCAATTGAAGGCTTTGGTGAATTCAGGCATCTGCGATAGTACTCCATTCACTCGAATATTAGATGGGGATCGTGTGCCGTTCCGCAAATCCTTCAATTACATTAGAATAAGTGCCTCTAAGCCCTTCTCAATTACCTCATCGTACTCACTCGAAACGCATTCTAGCGACGCAAATGCGTAGAAGAATATCTGCTCGAGAGTATAGGGGAGATCAGGAAAGGCGAGGGACTATAATCACATGAATGTTTGTTTAAAGGGGGAGGAGCACGAATATCTGGCTAAGGGAGTTCTCTATGCCAGATGATGTGGCACGAGCACCCTAACACTTTCGAAACTCCCATGTTTTCTATTTTCGTTTGAACTAAGATATGGAAGCCAGCATTCGTGCCTCTCTTTCTTTAAAATAAGATCAAAACCATACCGCAAGTTGCCCCACACTGTACTTCTGGGTGAGTAGGTAATGCACTTGTCGTAATCCCTCCAGATCACTTGCATCCTCAACGAAGGTACGACGACCGCTAGGACAATCAGCCTGAAAACGTCCATTGATTCATATACACATGCGCTTTGTACATCGCCAAACGCTCGGCATGTACTGGAGAAGTGATCGATCATGCACAGAGACTCGGAAATGAAGTAAGGATGATCTCGGACATAGGGGGAGCTAACGAATATATTGAACATTTCATGTGCAAGGATTCGACCAGTGGAACCGAACTGAAAAACGGTTGATCATCAAGGAAAGTCTTAGTAAGGTTAACAAATGCCGGCTCCGATGCATTTTGAGCAAGTGGAAAGAAGGTGGTGGCAAGAAGAATGATGTTGTTGTAGAAGTTGAATGCATTGAATTGAAAACTGTTTTGAACCCGAACGAGCAAGGATAAAATCTGCGAATTAAAAGTTCGGTATTAAAATATCTAATAGCATACCTCATAGTTCGTAGTTTCCTCCAGAAGCAAAATTTTCCCTGATTCCAGAGCTATCGCAACATCCAACCATTGACATCCTGTACTTCTGAACAAAAAAAAATCACATCGCTGTAGATCTGAAGAACATACTTTGCGAAACTCTCGTAATAATGTGCACTGAACTTCTTGTTCAATGCTCTAACATAGCTGAGATCAGTGTCAAACTTATCAAAGTCAGTGTATATTCGCATTGCGTTTATGGATTGCACGAACTGGTCAAGAATATTCAATCCAAAGGAATCAACGTCCGAAAGCCATGTAGTTTTCTTGAAAATAATGTATTTGATAATAGAACGGTAGTCCTCACCCTCAAACTTTCCAGAATATCCGATCTGAGATCATCGCTAACTTTCTTTATAGCATCTAATCCAACGATACTTGCTGTATTATTTTGATTAAGAAATTCCATCACAGCTAATCGATTTTGTATTGAGGTGAAATACGATGACGTCGTCTAAGTTCATCGTCATTTTCACATTAACCTATATACCCTACATTAAAATTTATTCGTTCAGCTATATGCTGAATGACACTCGAAGTGACAGATATTGCTAGAGAACTGTTTCGTATTGATGAATTCACATGCTTCGCAAAGTAATCAAGGTCTTCTTCTATCTAAATATCTCCGAATCGTTAACATATTTTATGATATCACCTCATGGAATAAACTTTTGTATACTCCGAAAAAATAGCGAAACTCTGAATTATAACAGTCAAAATTAGAACCGCATCTTAGCTGAATTGAAAATAGATAGGATTCCTCAAATATCCAATATAATGAACCTCTGCTGTACTAATTCACGGTAACTATCTTGGTTGTATTGGCATGTCCGTGTAGAATTTACTCCATCGATTATATCATTCTAGACAAAGAATACAAATGAATATTTTGGTGAATAAATTTGAGGATTGTAAGCTGAAATGGTGTTTGTATTTCTTACCGCAATAGGGTTCGTAAGGGAGAAAGCATGCATTTCGTCCTCAATATCTCTGTAATATTGTGTGGTCTTGTACAGGATAGTATCATTATCGGGGATATTCCAGGGACAAACGTGTCGATAGAAATTAGTGCATTGACTCTCGGAGAAATTGAGATAAGTTCGTATGTGATATTCGAAAAGATCAGCTTTTGTGACGACCAATAACGACGAAAGAAGAATTAGCATCTGAAGAGATTATAGCGAAATATTTATCGATTCAGAACTGGCGAGCAAGTGAATTTGATTTGATTCTCAACAGAAGGAAAGTCACGGCTTGATGTCAGCAGAGAGAGAGCGATTGCACATTGACATATGGCTGTGAGAGGACCACGTATGAAAGCAAATGACAGGAAGGAAGGAGATGATTCGGGTGATTGGAGTACTAATTGAATGGATGAACAAGCTCGTTCGAACGGAAAAGGATTGTGCATGGGAAAGCAAGGAATTGACACTGTTCAATTGAATAATAGGGAAATATCGAAGCACGAGTGATAGTCCAAATGAAAGAATGTGGTTGTGATAATGAATATTTCGATATGTAAACAATGGAAAGTAGCTACTATCATCTCACTAATCAAATATGGTGTTCAGTTGCGATGAGAAAGACCCGAGTACATACAAATTATAGTAGAATATGTGATTGTGATCGATGGATAAGTGACTGAGTGTACCAGAAAAGTTGTGGGGATGTTCGATAGATAGTGAAATAATGGGGGCGAGGGAGAGGTGCTTAGGCGTCCACTGTTTCCTCTTCTAATCCCTCGCGCATCGGAGAGATTCCCTCGTCGGCAGAACTGGTGTGGGATGCTCTGAAAAGACGATCCACTCACTCTCTTATTTGTGAACGATCTCTAGCTTAGCCTAACCGGAGAGAAGGTGCTATCTAGAGACGGAAGAACCAAAAGAGCATCTCTCTTTTCTGGGACACAAAACCCGGAAGAAACATACAAATAAGATAGAAGTGATCAAAGTTCGGAATCTTCCGGGTATGGAACCCCTTACGATATGCGGGTTAAAACATACTTGGAAGTAAGTCGCATTCTTCTTGTTGATCCGTCCCTTTTCGTGCGGAAGGAGTGGAATTGATGAGCCATAGGATGATACTCTTTAGATGGAGATTCGATGATCAAGCTGAAAAGTTATAGTGATACACCTGCAATTTCCTTGTGGTTACCTGTCTCGCCGTCTCCTCTTGAAGCTCGCGGATAGATGGATATTGGACACAGGAGAGAGAAGTTCTTCACTTTCCTCGTCGAACACCAAGGAACCTTCAAAAAGTTCTTAATCTAAACCGTCCATGTTGTTTGCATCGAAAATTACTTTCATTTAAAATAGCACGATCGATCAAAGTTGAGTATTGATAGTTGTGTGACTTGTTGTCTCACCATCATCAATGGTAATCCTATTGCTGAGCAACATTCGCTCCTCAACTTCGATCAGTTCCTTCTCAAGATTCTCCATGGACATAATCTCTTCCTTCGGGGGACAGGGAGTGTCTCTCTCTACATCTTCCGCCTCGGTGTCCGTTGCCTTCGCGTCTGTGTCAACACCGGATTGGGCCGCGCCTGGAAGGGAAACTGGTTGAGTGGGAATTTGGAACTGATGTGTGAGCATCCAAAAGACTCTCTTTAGTTGGAATTTTAACAAACCTTCCTTCAAAATACTAAACTGCGTATCCGGAGGGTGTTTAACTATATGATAGCGTTATTTCATTATAATTGTATTCTTTTGCCAGTACGCTGACCATTCTGCTCAGCTGCTCCAGCCTCGGCAGCGTCTCTCTTGTTGCTCTCCTCGAGATGTTTCATCAGTACAGCAACGACTACGTTGACGAGCACGAATCTGTATAGGATACATTAATTTTATTTTACATTTTTATATATTTTCTCAGCACGTTCACATTTACACAAAGCGGTTGGTGCATATGTGCAATTGCCTCAAAACAGTTCTGGCTCAGAATATACAGGTTTATCAAGAATAATAACTCACTGAGAGATGAGGACGAAGATGACGAAGAAGCAAGGAGCCAGAATGGGATCGACACAGCAATTGGTCTCGCACCGCTCAGATGGATTACAGTCGTCGCGAAGTGCGTCCTGAAATGAACTCAATTTTATTGCAAAAAATCCGCACCGAAACTCTTAATTTTCCATCTAACATTACCAAAAATCACTGGCAATATGAATGTTATGCATTGGGCCTCTCACCTTCATGATTCCATTCCAGTTGTCACCCGTGGCAATTCGGAAGAGAGTGAGGAAAGCCATGCCAAAGTTCTTGAAGTGCGCATGTTCTCCCAAACCATCGCAAGGATGTTCTTCGGAGCATTCTGAAAAGAAGTGAAATTCAAATTTAGGCTCGATGGCTGTCTAAATATTACCAACATTTTCATGCCATCATTGGAATTAGGAAAATTCGAAGATATGCACAAATACAAAAAGAAAGAAGTGAAACTCTCACCAAGTTTTCCGAACAATTCCACTCCCAGAGCGGCAAAGATGAAGAAGAGGAGGAAGAAGAGCGATCCGAGATTTCCGACTTGGGGGAGTGCTTCGCCCACGGTGTCCAATAGAGATCGTATACCCTTGGCCATCTTGAGCAGTTTGAGCACTGCAAATGAACAAATAATGAATCCATTATAGAATTATAAATGAATAATATTACAACTATACTCTTTCGTTATTTCGAGCATCGAAATAATAGAATAAGTGACAACAGGATGATCTCCACCACTAACCTCTCGCTATTCTCAGTACTCGCATCACTCGAATGATCGTTGGATTGATGGGCAGTTCAAGAGCTTCGAATTCCTCGAAAATGATACCAGCAATGGAGAGAATGACAATGAACATGTCGAGTCGGTTCCAACTGAAAGTTCATATTTTACGTTCAAGTTTTCATCGATTTGCTACACCAGTATTGAAAGGAGAAGGGGCAAATCAACGAACGTTTCTCGGAAGAATCTCTTGAATCCCAATGCAGTCAGTTTCATTCCAGCTTCGAGAGTGAATACGGCAGTGAAGAAGTAGTTGAGAGCACGCAGCACGTATTTCAACCCCATCGGCATCATGTAGAATTCCATTGCCATAGAGATGACATTGATGCCTGAGCATTGAAATTTTTTTCAATAAATTGACATATTGCAACCATGTCGGTCTTCTAAATTGTCTCTTTTACTCATACATTTTGAAGTCTCTTCAAGATAATCTCAAGTTCCAATGTTGTGCAACTAACCAATAACAGCCGCAATAGCCAGGTCGAAGTACTTGCTGGTGACAACTTGATGGAGGAACAATCGAGTCGGTCCGAATTCCTCCCAGTACGGTCTCGTCTTCACTGACTTCTTCTTCTTATTAGCCATACTCTCTTCGAATTGCTGTCGCTTGAGCTTGCGCTTAAATTGTTTCTGTAAATGTTGGATTGGGTTAGGTTAGTGGCAGTTTCAGTGCCAGTGCTGTTTGCCTCCGATGACTCTCTGATGTACATACGTAGATTAGAATGAGTTGATTTCAAAGTGAATGAGAGTAGTATCACGCCAGATTAAGTAAGGATCTTTTTGAAAGTGAAATATGTTAGACGATATTAGAATTAGTGGACAGTGATGTGAATGAGAGCATTGTTTTGTCATTATGTAAGCAGTATCACACATTTGCTTGTCTGTTAGGTGCATCTGCTTCATGGGTGCTTCTCCTTACCTGTATTCTCTTCTCCCTCGCTTTCTCTCTCATCTCCTTCTCAAGTGCTTCTTTGCACTTGTGGAAGTTCTCTACGACGACTCCGACGAACATGTTCAGCACGAAGAAACCGACGAGAAGAAGGAAGGAGATGAAGTAGATCATCCGCCATTCGTTGTAGTTCTCGATTGGCTGAAATTGGAATTTGAACCTAGATACACAATGGTAATCGGTGATAGGTGGTCGTATGAGTACCTACGAGATGAGAAACAACATTTTCGTTTTTCTCTGATTGATGTAGGGGACAAACTGATATAATTCAACACTGCGTAACGTAGATCGAATCTCGTTGTACTAGACTCAAGAAAACATGGAAAAACACAAGAGATAACACATTGAGAGATCCTTTTTTTTACCTGAATATCGACTCCGACCGCATCAATGCCTTGGTACATGATGGATACCCATCCGTCCTTGGAAGAGAGAACGAATAGACTCATCAACGCTTGACCGAGATTGTCGAAATTGTAGCGATGATTCACCCATCTGAATTGTAATCACTCACGAAAATCACCCATATCATGATAATAAGCAATAATCACTGGCCTTGCAGTGATAGCCGCCGATCTTCGTGTGCCTGTTCTTTTCATTTCTTCACTTTTCGAAAGAATTAATGAACTCACTTGTTCCTCGTATCCAACAGACAATCCCACTTGGTGGTGACATTGGCGATATCGGGGCCGACACAGTGATACATAACTCCCTGTAAAAGATACTTAGGTATGAAATATTGACCACTTAAGCTGGGAAAATATTGTAGATTCGGCTTTTCTTAATTATGTTATGAAAGACTAGAGATATTTCTTTCATGATCATTACACGAAGTGGTTTATGATTTCAGTACAAACCACGGATTACACCGTGTCCTATGATATAGATAACATCAATCGTCTTACCTTGAACAACTGCACGCCGAGAATGCCAAAGATAATGAAGAAAGTGCAGCAGATAAGAACGATGTTTCCGATGGGTTTGAGGGACGAAATGAGGGTCATCACAACCAATTTGACACCAGGAGCACGATTGATCACTCGAAGAGGACGAAGAGCACGGAGGAGACGGAGAACTCGAATCACCTGATAGTAAATTATGATAATAGCAAAAGACCAAATGGACGCCTTCGGAGAACACTGAAGCTAATGGAACTCAGAGTACTGTTCCAGAAGGTAATAGCAGAAAGCATAAACAAATAAAAATTATAAAACTCACTCCAAAGATCTTAGGCGAATCTCCACTGGCGAAGAACTCGAAGAGAACGTTGACGAGAGAGATGATTACGAGGATGCCGTCAAGAATATTCCATCCGTCTTTGAAGTACGATCCTTCACCGATGAGACAACCGTTGGCAATGACCTGGAATTCGTAATTATGTTGTTTGTTGATACACTCCTTCGTCGAAAAATTATGAAATTATTCTTTTGATAACATTCCTTCTTTAGACCGGTTGATATTCTTTTGATATGAAAATTATACGAGAGCAGGGGTGTTCCTGACAAGAAGATGGACGTAATCTAACCTTCATTAACATCTCCAAACTGAAGATGACAGTGAAGCAATAGCCAGAGATGTCGAGGAAGACTCTCTCAGGGGACATGGGAGGAATACTCGGTCGTTCCATCGCTAGAGTAACGCAATTGATTCCGATGAAGAAGAGAATCGTGTAGTCGAACCATTTCTTCTGAGTTATTTGCAGGCATCTGAAACACATTAGATCCCCTCGATTGCATTTTGATTTATAATTTATATTATCGTGCCTACTGTTTAACATACGACTCTAGACCTTGGATTCCCTCCCCTGTGGACTACGAACTTGAATATGGACTTTGACCTTTCTGGGCGGCCTTTGGACTATGGACTTCTTACGAGCAAAAAAATCTTCCAAAAATAACATACTTGATCCTCAGCCAGTTCTTCGGGCTGAACATGAATAACGAGTAGTCCGTTCGTCCTTTGAGACACGTCTTTCTCAGCACTCTTCTCCACATCGCATTATTCTTCGCCTCTGCCAACTTCTCCTCTTCGGCCATCGCTTGCTTCAGTTCTTGACTTGCCTGAAAAAGATGGGTCTCATATATTTGAACTAGACTTTGTAACAGCACTTAGGTAGACTTGTTTCAGTTTGTGAAGCACATTGAATTCCTCGTGAGGCCGTTGGATGTCCTCTCTAATCGTTTTTATAGCATATTTTCTAGTTCATACCCATGTTTCATTATATTTACCTGCAGATACTTCTCCTTCGCATACGTCTCAATCAGCGCTTTCCGTCCATGGACAGGGCAGTTTGGATTGAAGTGAACATGGACGCCTCCCCATGAATGCAATCGCTGTCTTGGTTGGATATTCAATGGAGATCGTGACCCGGCAGGAAGAAACAACGATTTGTGACGATTGAGTCGGTACGTTCTGAAATACGGTCGTTGCCATATATGAATATCGTTCTGCACACTTCACGTTATATAAATACATCCATCATTCTCATATTTCTCATGTTTTTGTTATACTAGAGATTACTTTGATTTGTCGACTTTTTCCTATCATATGGTTACTGTTCGTTTGTATATTTATTCGAAATTTCGAAAGTGCTCACTTTTGCACGGTCAGCAGTTCTTTGGAGTCATCAGACGAGTCACTGTCATAGTTCGTTGACATCCTTGGTGACCTGGTCTCTGCTGTCTCTTCCGACTCATCTCCCTTCGGTATTTGCTGGTACACATTGTTCCCTACGATCCGCGATGGAGTTGGTTGCCGGACGGGACTGTGAGGCAGAGAGCCGAGCGTTTCCTGAAAAAAGAAAGGAATAGATTATCACTAAAGACATAGTCACTGTCAAGCCATCAATCCCCTATAGCCACCATCACTCTGAATACATTAATACTAATGTAACTGGTATAGTTGTTTACATTTATCGAATATTTTCGCTAGATATAGCAAAATGCTCACCGTTGCAGCGGGAGTGAGAGAGGGTGATCGTGACGACATTGATGCTGCGCAGGCCGCTGTTATCCGCAAGAAGTGCTCGCCCTTTGTGCATGTACATTCTTGCGCTTCCTGAAAAAAATAGCTAATAGTAAATCGAAAAATATTGGGATGGCCCCAAGCTTGTACGCTTGTTTATTAACTTATTTACACAAGCTCAACTTCGAAATTTTAGTAAGTGATTCAACTTGGACATCTGTTCAATTCAAATTTGGATATTGATTGCTTTCCAGCTTTAATTGGTTTCTCAACAATTCTACTCGCCTCTACTATATTTTCTTATATGTACCAACCTTCGGATGACTAGCCATGAAGGCAGGCGAGGTCGTCTTGGCAATGAGCATTTCCAGTTCGTGCTTTCTCTTCTCTTCCTCCTCATCGGCCTTCTTGCGAGCCTCTTCTTCCTACAATGTTGTATATCAATCAATCAATCAATCAATTCATAATTTCAGGCAATAATCGCTTGATGAGGACAGGTCGGATATCATTAATTGTTGTTCGGAAATCATAAGTGCGCCATATAATTTCGGCATTTTGAGGAATTGCAAAGCGTCCTTACCAGCTGTCTTTTCTCCTCTTCTTTGCTCTCTTGGAAACCCTCGACTAAGATGGCGACTAGAAGATTGAAGAGAACGTAGTTGCCAAAGGTCATCAGAGCAACGAAGTAAAGAGCAGCCCACGGAGTCGTCTGACTCATTCCATTGAACAGGACCATATTCCAGTCCTCTTGGGTGAGAATCTGGAAATATTTTTACTTTCTGAGATCAAACACGACAACATTTACACACTAACTAAGCATCTAACACAACGAGGAACTAAACAATAGATAACATTCACGATGGAAATAACATAACGACACCTGAAAGACAGTGAACGTCGCATGCAGAAGATTGTCGTAGTTCGATCGGTCACAATAGCACAAATCGGGCGTTTGCTTGATTTGCTCGCACGTGCACTTCACTCCGGTCTCGACGTGATTGCAAAATTGACAACCGAAGAGAATCATTCCGAAGATACTGAAAGATACAACACTGAACTTAACGACACAGACACAAAACGCAATGATTCAATTTTCACCTATTGGTACATCAAAACAACAAACCGGGGAACATTTCGGATACTTATACATTTCCTTACTTTTCGTGGTGTGCTGTTGAGAGGAAACACTGAACTGAACAGCACGACAAGTAACAAAGTGATTGAATTCTCAATGATTAGTACAACAACAAACTGGGATAACATAGGTCAATTCTTCACGCCATGCAAATGAGTCAAAAGTATACCTGGAAGACAGTGATGAGTGCCCAGAGGAGCGTGTCGAAGTTCTTCCTCTCGCATTTCTTGGTCACTGGAGCGAAGGGCAGAAAGGGGTTCGCCTCCTCCTTGCAGAATTTGCAGCCGAACAGGTTCATGCCCAGAATGCTGAAACGCGGGTTAGAGGGTAGGACACTTATGAGTATTTGGGGATGGAGTTGTGAGGATAGAACGATTAAGAATTGTGAGGTCGAGGGAGATTAATGAGCGTGGTGGTGACTGATTTATGAATTTTGGGAGTGTCGATTCAATGTATTTTGTGGTTCAGTGGTTAAGCAGTAGGGAGACTACTTGTATCGAGGATATTTGTGTACCGGAGGGGCTGATTCGTTCTCAACCTACCTGAAGATGAAGATGAAGAGAACTAGCAGGCCGAAGAAGACGGTGACATTGTCCATCGTCCTCAACATGACCACCAGTTGATATCGAAGGGCAGGCATGAAGCGGACGAGCTGAAGGATATTGGATGAAGGAGAAGGATATTGGATATTGGCTGAAGGATGAAGGACTGAAGGATTAGAATAGAAACAGCGAATGGTGCATGCGACTATCTTGTAAAGAATGAATGAAAACCTTCAGAATTCTGAGGAGTCGAAATGTCCTCAACACGGACAGACCACCTTTACCCTCTTGGAACAGCTCGAGCACACTGAATGATCAATTAATTACGATAATATGTAAGAAAATCGATTTGATCGGTTTTCGATGTTCAAAAAAAGAATACTATGATACATTTCTTCAGCTCACCTCAACGCGACGATTCCTCCATCAAACAGGTTGAATCCATCGGCGAGGTAGCCAAAGAGACCATCGGCAATCACTTTCAGAATCATTTCAAAGGCGAAGAGCGCAGTGAAGAAGTAGTTACTGATATCGAGGATCTTCGTCAACCAGAGAGGCTGAAAGTGGAATTGATTACTCATTGTGATTATGCGCTGCTGTGTTTGGTAATATCTATGTCTAAGTTTGCGTGTTTATTTGCAGATTCCATCATTTTTAAATTCATGTATAGCTACAAATAACGTATACCTATGATAGCAATCTCATATTTGAGTATATGCTCACCTGTTGATGGTACTCCACTCCCATACTAAGAGTATTCACGAGAATCGCCACGAGAATTCCACGAGTAAAATGATCGCAGACGACGAATGCTCGAATTCGATCTCGCAAAGCTCCGATCGGTCCTCTTTTACGGTGTTTTCGCTTCTTTCGTGACTAGAAAAGTATTAGTGAACTGATTTGCTTACGTCGGAGGAGATTTCACAAGATGTTCTCTTGCCTGCCGACCTAGCCATTTATTTGTAATTTTTTACACTTTCTGAGGAGCATTTGGATAATTGTTCCACTTCCCAGATCCCATTGTATATCCACTCACACTGCTGTCCTCTATCTTGTCCAATCGGTACGTTTCCTCGTCACATTCGTCGTCCGTCTCCGATCCACTCGAACAATCGGAAGACGACTTGTCAGAATCACGACCGACGTCCACCGATACTGAAAAGATCCGTTTCCTTGACCAGCTGACAAAGTGGCACTTGATCGGAAATCGAATATTGATAATTATTCTCACATCGGACTTTGCCATTAGCTTTCTTCGCTGAGTTCCGCCGCAACTTGGAAGTGGGTTCGGGAATAGCAAGGAAGTTATTCTCACTGGATGGATTTTCTGGAAAATAAGGTTCTTGGAGTAAAACAGACCTATACAATACAATTTGTGCTCAATTAGAAACGATATTTTTACAAATTTGATGAAACAATTGTGTGGTCTCACCTTCATCGGGTCTCTCCTCGATAGCCGGCAGTGAAGGCTGTCGATTGTTGTTCTTCTGCTCTTTCTTGGTTACTCTTGCCTCCTGTCGATCCCGCCGACGGATTTTGTACAGCTTCCATTCCTGAAAGTGTTTGAATCATCAGAGAATAACTTTATTGGCTCAAGTTTATCCAGTTTACCGAGCAGACTCAAAATACTTATTCTAGGATATTTTTTTGTGTATGAAGCTTATGAACGGCTAATTGGAAGTATTGATCATCAGAAAATGTGCATACCTTCTTCACTCTTCTCTTCGTCCTTCGAAAGGTTTGCCCGATGAATCGAACCATCGCAGCATAGACGGAATCCCCTCCTCCATCCTTTGAGGACGCAGCTGCGCCAGCTTCACTTCCGGCTGAAAAAAATTGTTCAGACCGAAAGTCATACGCGCCATAATCAACTTTACACGTTACTGTGGTGATTGTTTCTTAAAATGTCTTACTGATGCACCGCCTTCTTTCCACATTCTCTGTACTAACAACTATTATCTGTAATGCGTTATGAAACCCAGCGTGCCCTACCCTCAAAAGGTAGAACGGAAGTGGAATAACTCACAGATGGATCCGGCCGATCGTAATCGTTTCCGCTCTTGCAACATCCTCTCCGTTTCTCTTCTCTTCGTCTCAGCGAATTGAGTGGCGATGACGACGAGACAGAGATTTATCATGAAGAAGGCACCGATCTGGGAAGGGTTACTATATTGTTTGAACGTAACGATATAATTGCTTTCATAATTAAAAGTCGTCTATCGACGACCAACACCGGTATGTTCGTTAACGGCCCACGATCTCTTTTTTAATATTTCAAAATTATACACTTACGCACAAAAAAAATTACGCACAAGGTGATTTAATTCGTTGACTGACCACAATGAGCAATACGAAGTAGATCCAGTTCCAGAAGGAGTGAGCATCCTGCACGTAGTACATGATATCCGTCCATCCCTCCAATGAGATGACAAGGAAGATGGCGACCCAAGCGAAGCCGATGTTGTCGAAGGACACCGAGCCCTGGAACAGATAATAACTCAGTTCGACGTCTTAGAAGTGTTTCCGCCTTTCTTTTCAGGACTCCAGACAAGAAACCGATAAAATACTCCTTAAGGACAGAGAAATCCCCCTGTTTCTTCTCATGTTCGAGTGTTCACCTGTGTGTGACGTCGCAAGCAACTGTCACATCAACGAGGATGACATACGACTACTCTCTACTCTCTACTCTCTACTCTTCCCTCGTATCGCTCGTAACTCACTTGGAATGGATTCTTATGGATGACGGCGCACTTGTCGTAGTAACGGTTCCAGTTGACACACGAGACATTGTCCGCCCTCTCCCATTCCTCGATCGTCAAGTTACATCTGAATCGTTTGTATGATTTACTGGATAGTACTCATCCTGCATTCAAGCAAATCTCATTCCTTCCATACATGCACTTGGCTGTTTCGTGAATGTCTAAGCACTGATGATATGTTAATGTGCATGAAAAGTTTTTGGTAAAAAAAGGAATTTTTTATGAGAATATGAAAGATCCCATACGAGCTTCCCCTGAGATAACTCTGTGGACAATCCCGGTTCTGCAACTCTTTTCCGAGAACCGTTTCGCGCTGATCAAACACGAGTGTCGTACGTATTCCTGCGTGCGCGCTTCTCCTCTCATTTCTCTCACCCCCCTCTCCCTCCCTCCCTCTCTCCCTCCCTCTCTCTCACACTCCCCCCTCTCTTCGTTCCTACTGAAGATATAGTTCAAGAGGGCGCGTTCTCACGTGACCAACGATTACGATGAAGGAGATATACTAGTTTCGGTGATCCTACAGTGTACTCGGATCCCTTCTCAGCACACAGAAAGTTCACGTGACCTGTGGTGTATCTAAGAACAAACCTAAGTAGTGGCATTTTTCGGTTTTTTATTCATGAAGAAGTAGAAGAAAAAAAAGATAAAAAAAGAAAACTGTAAATAGGGCTACCGAATTCCGTTCTTTGAGAATGGTGGTAGGTCATGGCAGGTGTGAATGCCTCCAGCATCTGGCTGACTGCAGATATATTCCATCGATGTGTCCTCGGGAATGTAAAACCTCAAATAACTGTTTATTTTTCCTTTTTTTAAGGTTTAAAAATATATGGTCGTATTCACTATTTCCTAACTGCGAAATCATGGACCGGAAAGAGCAGGAATGGACTCATTGTCTTAGCATCTTTAGAAAACGGAGCTGTAGGAGAACTAGACAAAGGGGATTCACCTTGAGAGAGACACGTCTAGGAAGAAATCTTCAGGGATACCCGTTGTTGTGTTCGGCAAGTTCAGTGTGCAACGATTCCTGAATGAGACTTATTCGTTATAGTTCTATCGTATTGGCTGTGCATTTGCACTTATTTGCATTGCTCATACAATTTTGATAAAATCATCAATTTTCTCGGATATAATCGATGATGCACTGAAATCTAAACAAACCTGAGCAGTCCGGCCCATAATTGTACTCCGATGATGCCGAAAATAAAGAAAACGAAGAAACAAAGGAGAAGGACATTTCCGAGCATGGGAAGAGTGTCCAGTAACAAATTTACTGCAATGATAATCCAATTATTCCCTATTCTATTTCATGTTGCAAGATTCCCACAAAACCCGGCTTCTTCTCTTTTTATTGTATTCCTCTTTTCTTCTTTCTTTTCATTTTCTGTTTTGGCCAGTTGACTTTTTCGCACATAGTGAACCCGCGCCTTCCGCTCACTCATTCTCTTCCCTCTCATTAATGCAAATCTCGACAGAGCGACTTTCGCCAATACGAATGCGCAACATTGCAGGGGGAAAAGATGGCCAAACTACAAAGTGACGTTCCCTTTCACGCCCACGAGGCGTGAAACAACCCGCTAAAACAACAAAAGGAAAATAACTCGCCTAAAATGCGCATAGAGGGAATGCGATTGACGGCCCTTAACGGGCGCAGCACTCGAATTGTTCGAATCGCAGTCAAATTGATGTTACCCACGTATTCTTGCAGCACATACTCAGCACAACTGGAAATTATAATTGTTGCGAATGATGTGAGATGTGAAGAATTGGAGCAAATTGCACTCACCCAGCAATAACAATAAAGAAGTCGAGTCTATTCCAGGTATCGGACAGATAGCCGGCCGGACCAGTGAAGCCCATCGCGATCACTTTTACGCACTGAAATTGGAAATATTTAGAATTCTAGAATTCTAAGCTTCTCCATTATCATGACACAAGTACAGATTCGAGTTTATTCACGCAGCACGTGCTGGGCAGAAATTACACGTATATCTCACCATTTCGAAGGCAAAATAGGCGAAGATGACATGGTCGGCTAATTGGAGCATCTGACATCGATATGTGTTGCAGTCGGCTCCGTCCTCGCACGGTCGAAACATCCCTGCAGATATTCAACTCTATATTAGAACTTTGTTATATTCGATCCATTAATGTGACCGATTAGGACCTTTACGAGCTCCGTGTACCACATTGACTTTTATGTGCTCCATATATATAGAAAACCTTTGTTATGGAGCATAATTGTCCTTGAATCTTTCCTCCCAACTCTTCAGTGAAATACGTTCTCTCGTCAAGACCAACCCAGTGTGATGCAATTGATGAGAATGACTCCCATGGTGACTCGATCGAACCAGGGACTCATTACGGCTTGAAGGGCCCACGATCGAGGAGCCTTCGCTTGTTTGAAGAAGAACAGCGAAGGCTCAACGAATCTGAAAGAGATGGGTTCACGTCATTTCTGTTAAATTTTCTACGTATTTCAAATAAAACCACGCTATAACAATCGAGTAACAGTCTACAATCATTTAAATCAAATTATGTGATGACATACCCAGGATAAGGCAGATTCGGGTCGAAGTCTTCCTCGAACTCTTCATCATCACCCCACTCGACTTGTCTCGATCCTCCTCCATCTCGAATCGATGACTGATCAGCTATCGACTGCAACATTCACAATGATTTCAACGACAAAGTGTGAGGTAATCCGCGAATCTCCCCAATACTTATCAAGTCTCGAGGGAAATCAACCTTGTCATTCATCCCTTTTCGTAATCAATCTTATGATTGCTCTAATGAGGACGAAGTTGGGAAATCCAAAAGTTGAAAATGCCATTTTTGTATGTAAAAGAAGAGGACAATATTTCTACTGTTTCTTCACTCCGTATTGTAACCAAGTTTGATCTGTATAAGTGAAGAAGATGATGATAAATATATTGAAACGAACCGTTTTCGGTGACACGGAGGGCATGGCGTTAGCCTCGTTCTCTCGCGAGCCCAGTTGATATGTACCCGCCTCCATTGCCTGCAGATCCATTCTCGATTAGGAAGGAGTAGTATGGTAGGTAGGACGGAGAGACTACTGGGAGAAGGCCCGCCTACTTTGGGCAGAAACTACCTTGTGATTTATGGCTAGACGTGATGTCTTAATTGCGCATCCGTACAACTACTTTTTCCCAAATACAAATACCAACTTCTATTTGAGGTATTCGACAAGGAGTAATCATTCGAAGATACGATCACTAGTGGAATCATTGGGATTCACTGAAGCTATCAAGGGAAGTGAACGGGGGAACTTTTGCAACAGTCTCAAGTTTATTGTGCTGAACGAATGGGAGAGTTAAGGAAGGCAGCAGTGGGTTACAGTGATTGGATGAGAAAGGAAAAGAGACACGATAAAATACGAGGAATGGAGAGGGGGGAAGGGATGTGAGAGAAGGAGGGGAGAGGTCTGCATATGATGGCTAGCCCCGCAGTCATTCACTTGTCAAGAAAAGCACACCGAAGCAAAGGAGGAAAGAGACGGAAAAGGAGAGTAATCAAGTTAGATATGAGAGTGTGCAATGCGACTGAGGTGAATGAGTTTACATGGACTGGAGGGCTGAGAAGGAAGAGGACTGGAAAAAGATTAGGAACGAGGAAAGAAGGAGGACTAGGGGAGGCTCTGATAGAGGAGGAAGGCTTTCCTCTTAGTGTGTATTATGTCAAGAGGCGGCAAAAGGATCTGACAAAAGTGGCGAGAGGAAAAACGACTAAGGTAGGGGGCGTGATTTTCGAGAGTGATGATGATTTCTTCATCTACTCAAATGCTACAATTTTCTTGCATTCTAGTTAAATTTTCGATACATTTTGATAAGATACAATTTTGATGAAATGACCGACCTCGTCATCCGTTTCTGTCCTCTTCCTGCATTGAGAAGATCGACGAGCGATGATCTGAGACTGCCGACGAGCAACGACCGCTCTGAAGGAGGATATGAGATCAGAGTGGAGTGATCGGAATGCCATCCCCCCTTCCCGCCCCTTCTCTTCTCCTGCTCACGCTCTGCAGAATCGACCCCTCCTCACACAAAACCACTAAGAAGAGGGAAGGAACCAAAATGACATTCTATACATTGGGACGAAGGATGCACACACGGGACAGACGAATTTGTAGTAGATGAGAGAAGGGAGGAGACAAGGGAAGGGAGGAGGAAGAACTATAGACTGGAGAGGAGAAGATGATGGGAGACCTCAGTGAGTCAAAAGAAGGAAGGAGGAGGAGGAGGGAATAAGCGAGAGCGTGAGAAGGAGGAGAACGGATTCACAACTTTCAATTGGATTGAAGAGAGGGATGGAATTATTAGAGATCGCAGTTTCAATAACAATCATAGTCACTGACTAAATGACGATCAAAGGGAAATATTTTGGAATGAAAAGGAATCCCATGATTAATTGCGGTCATATTCTGAATTTTAGAGAAGAGGAAATAAGGTTCAACTCAGAATCTGATTAAAGTAATTAAAGAAACAAAAAATAATGCATAGCAATTTGAGCAAAAAATCTTTTTTTTTAAATAAAGAAACCGTTTTTAGTACAAGCGCACGGTAAAAAATACTTTAACTAAATTTTATTTTCATTTGTAAACCAGCCAATATCTCACTTATCCAGACGTGCAAAAGGGATAGATGAGGCTGCGGTTAGGTGAGTGGGTTTCGCCGCCCGACGACGACTTTGACTACTTCGTACACTAATGTTATGCCTCCCTCGCGGAGCGATGAAAAAGTGCCTCTCTTGCTCTCGGAGCGTGATTTGTGAGGGAGCACCACTCAGAGGGAGAGAGATCCTTCTGCCCCTACTCAACCGCTACCTGCCATTAGCTGCCACGGGTCATTTACTATTTCGAAACGACTGTCTGGGTACTTGCCTGGGACCGGAGTACTTGGAGAGACTCTGGAAGCTCCGCAGCTCGGGAGCCACCGGTTGCTGTAGCATCTGAAAAAAGTTGTCGTTTCTCCAATCAAAGTCAACAATCGTCCACAGACGACAATGTTTTGATAGGTACTTCAAAGTAGGCGACGTTTGCGCAAACTGTTGTTGACCAGCACCGTAAAGCTCGGTAATCAATCAGCATTTTCAATTCCTTTTGAGTGATTCAACTGATCAACCGTAATCTCCGTCAAATTATGTGTTTCGGTGAACAAGCTCCTCATTCTCGGATAAAGATCGTGTCTGAGGATATAGGGGAGCACACAAGACAGAGTCTAATCGAATTGAGAGTCTGCCAGAGGGGAGATGAGAAGGAGAAAGAGAGAGATGAAGGAGGGAGATGAGAAACATGCTGCACACTGGATCTACTCCCAGAACGAGCAATGGAATCAGAGTCGCTCCAGGGAATTCCCTTGAGCCGATTCTTTGCAAAATAGCACAATTGTGACGCAGATCAGGTCCAAACTAGAGAAATTGAGCTATAGAATTTACATTTATAGTCGATCAAGATTCGAATCGAGAATTGTGTTTTTATGGCATTTATAAAGGCAACAAAAGCGATCAAAGTTGGAAAAAAAGGTTTGCGTTCGGGATCTCAGCGAATGCCGGATATTGCAACAATCGTGACCCCACTCGAGAGAGCGAGAAGAGACGAGTGTGAACTGCCGTGAGGGACAGCAAGAGGCAGATAATTGATGATAGAGGCGAGAATTCGTAAACCAGAGAGAGAGCGGGACACTGGCGTTGATCAGACAAGATCAGATCGGCCTTCTCAGATCAGAAATCATTGCTCCCCTCTCTCTCTCTTCTCTTTTTGCGATAAGTGATGCGCGCCCATCGTGTCAACTGATAGGAAGTTCTCTCTCTCTTCTTCTCTCCTTTGCTCCCACTTATCCGGGGGTACTTCACTCCTTTTCTCTCTTTGCATAAGCCGACGACCACAGTCGTAAACCGCGCGACTCTTCCTGTGTAAATTATTAGGAAAAGGGAGATCCCGGGAAATACAGGAACGCAATGGTTTAGAACATAAGACCACACAACGAACGCATTTTCAGTCTAGACGAGAAGACGAAATGGAGAAGCTAATAGAGATGCTCTCAAACTTGGGAGTGCCCAGCGTAGCTAAGAGATGATGTCGTGTGTATCCCGATTTGTGACAGGGAAGGAGAGGTTGGAGAAGGGAAGAGGGGGGACGTTACCTTTGTTCAGCTTTTGCTTCTTCGGTCTCTTTGTCTCAGATAATCGCGTCTCTTTGTGCTATCAACGAGTGGTTCATCGTAATGCCGAAGTGAGTTCACACCCCGAGAGAAGAGACGATTTGGTATGGATCTGCAATAAATAGAAGAATATAATATTATTTATGCAATTTCATTGAAATCACGGCGCAACGTTTAAAAATATTATCATTAGGATGAAACGTACAGTGATATGACAAATGAGACAAACGGATTTTTTTGCCTTTCCGCTCGCGGAAAGAAACTGTTATGCTTGAGAAACTGTTATTGCCTTGCAAAGACAATTTCTCGGAAATAGCGACGTAAAACTAGAGGCAAATGAGAAGATACTGGGAAACAATAAACTCGCGCGAGAACTGGCATCCGCCTCTTCCACCTTCTTCTCCTCTTTCCTTCTGGGTCGCCTAATCTAGTTAGCCATTCATGAATTGAGGAAGCGAGTCAGTGGCGTGTTTCGCTCTATTGCTCTCCCTCCCTCGCATGGAAACATGGCTTAATTCGACTGTAAACATGGCCAAATCTTCCAAGAAACGAAACTAAATTGCACAGGAAATATCTGATCGCGATTCGAAAATAAAGAACTTCGTTATTCTACCGTCAGCGCGTGCTAAAATGTTACGGACTTTCACTTAACTAAAAATTGCGGAGGCGCTAGACATGTCATCATAATTTCCATATCTCTCAAGAGAAAAGTGTAAACGTGAGAGGGGGCAAGGAAACCCAAGCAGGGAGCTCTCCCATAATCGCCGAGTTCTCGAAATAGGCAACGAGATGGGAGGAAGAGGTCGCAGGTAATGTTTGGGATCTCTCAGTAGGAGAAGGGAGGGAGATGGCGATTTGGCCCTCCTTCCACTCTCCCCGGAAGGAGGGAGAGCAATCATCCAACGATGAGGACTCGAGGAGAAAAGAGACAATGGAAGAGGGTTCGTAATAGAGAGAAGATTCCCGACAACTGGCATCGATTGCGATTGGGGTTAACAACCATGTAACGAAGATGATAATAAGGTCTTCGGAAATCGTAAGGAATGCATTGAGACTGAGAGGAAGGAAAGAGTGAGGAAGCGTAAAGACATGATGGGAACAGGTGTCCAATAGTTGCTTGAACAAGAGGATTCAGACTGAGAGAAGATGAGAGATCAGGTGAGTCAGAGAGAGAACAGAGAAAGAAAGGAAGAAATCTTCCGGTCTCAACACTCGAAAGGACTCGAGATCAGCGTTTCCTGAGTGCTCACGCTAACGAGTAGAAGAATCACGAAAGATTCCCAGGAGATTCATCAACATCTATTCATTGAAAACACGGGAAGGTAGAGAGATATTGACAATCTAAGTGCTTCGAAGAGACGACCGCTCCCTTCCAGACGAGTGAAGTGAGTGATATAGCCTAGGGGAAGGTCTGTTGAAAGGACTGGGAGAGACGAAGGGGATCACCCTTGCATATTCGACGACTGTGCGCACTCACGACAACAAGAGAGGAAGAGAGAAGGGAGGAGAGATTGGGGGAGGAAAGGAGGTAGGAGAGGGACAGGTAGGAGAGGCTCGCCAGCTATGCTACAGAATGATGACGTCGAAAGAGGACATTGGAGTGGCATAAAGAGATCAAAGATTCGTAGACTGATCATAAATTCATTTAAAGGAACAAGGATGAACAGCAGATAACTTCGCAAATTAAGGAATATTTGTAGTTTCAAGAATGCAATTCTTATCAAGGTAAAAGTTTTTTTCGGTTGAAGACTACTGATCAATGTACGAACGTTCGTGGTCACAAGAGAAATCAGCGGTGAGGATCTCTCTCTCTCCGACAGGAAGAGACGAGGCGAGTTATCAGGTTACCCTCCTCTGAGACTGGAGAATATGGTCGAGAGATGAGAGACGATGAAACAATTTCCGGAACCTCGAGGTAAGACCTATAGGTAGACAAGGAAGGCGGGGGAATGTGAGGCGAGAAGTTTATTCAGCGATTTGATTATAGTATATTAAAAAATTTAGCGAAGCCCATACATAATGGAGGTTGTCAATTCAGATCAGAGACTAAAGAATTAGACAAAAGATCAAAGAATTTCCCGGCAATAGGGTAAGAATATCCGAAAATGGGGTCGTGGCAGGCAAAAACGGAGAAACATTTTGGCATAAGTGGCGAGTTCCGCATCAGTGCATGTCACTGAGATCTGCGGAAGTGGTGGACACGAGGAGTTGATGGAGGGAGGGAGGGGGAGAGAGGGAGAGAGAGGGAGGGAGGGAGAGAGGGAGAGAGAGAGGGAGAGAGAGGGAGAGAGGGAAGGAGAAAGAGAGGGAGGGAGGGAGAGAGAGAGAGGGAGGGAGAGAGAGAGACTGGACAGGGGCCAGGAGAGGAAGAGGTTACTCGCATATTCGGAATGAATCGGTAGAGTAGAGACAGGGTCTGAAAGGAGGAGAAGAGGGAGGGAGGGAGGAGGGATATGGTTGGAAGACGACGGATGACCAAAACAGAGAAAGTGAGAGGAGAGTGAAGAAGAAGGAGTGAGGAAGAAGGCTCAGAGCACCGTCAATTTCACTCTTGGATGAGATAAATAGGAATAGGACACTATAAGATGAGACCAGCAATGAGAAATTGGAGGACGAATAAGAAGGATTGACGTAGAGGGAGAGTAGACGGTCCTATTATTGACTATTCTATTCTTCCCTCTTTCCCTGTGAATAGAGGACAAAGGTAGACCATATGCCTGAGAAGAGGGAAGTGAAGATCTAATTATCGGGAAACTTCAGCGATTCATAAAAAAGACACAACGTTGCTCCTGTTTACGATCATCTCTCTTGATGAGAATGTCCAAGGGAGAGAGACCACCCTCTCCTTCTCAAATATGACTGGGACCAGTAAGGGATCGAGGAGGGAAAAGAGGGTGATTCTCTGGACTCTCTAGATTTCCCCTTATCTCTCGTCCTCTCGGATCGCCCTAGATGCCTTCTCTAATGAAGTCGTCGTTGCTGCGTGCTGAGAGGCACTACGCGATCGCAATTTCGAGATAGGAGACAGGGGAGAGAGTGAGGGGATGGAGGAGAGTAGGGGACAGTGAGAATGGACCAGAGGAAGGATGGCAATCAGTCGAGAACAAATGAGAAGACGAAGAAGAAGGAGGAGGAGGAGACAGTGAGGACCGAAGAAAGGGGAAGGACAAGAAGAAGAGATTAGCAACGATGGGGAAGGGATTAATCTGATAGATACGAGGTCGAAGAAAGGGAAAGAGTGATGAAAGAGATACTACTTCCTCCATCAAGTCTTGAATCTTACATTTAATGGAAATAATCACGTACAGAAGTGGTTCTTCTATAAATATCTAATGATCCCTAGAGAGTTTTGGCGCACGTTTCATTACTAGTGATGCAGTATAAAGGATTTCGATGATTCGAGAAGACTACAGCTGATCTTATCAGTGAGTCCCATCTGACGTTGTTTTACGACTGTAAAATCGATTGAGATGAATAAACCTTTACCTATTACTGGTTAATGTAGGGACTCGGTTTAACGAGAAAGGTCTTGGTATGGATTCGGTAGACATACAAAAGTTGGACTGAAGGGATACGATGAGATTTCGGGAAGATCGTGAGTTCCGCAACACAAAATTGGGGCTGAATATGGGCGCGCAGCAGAAGACAAAAGGAGGAAGAAATTGGTGGAGAGACGACGAGGAAAGTGGAGACATTTCTTCCCACGATGAGGATCTAATGAAGCAGAAAGAATATGGAAAAAAAAGAAGGAAGGAAAGAAGTGGGCTGACTAGAGCAAAAGAATCGAGACCAATCTAGTTACTTATTGTACACAGAGTGACCATAACATTAAAAGAGCAGTCGATACGTGATGATAATCGATACATCGGCTCTGAGAGGCTAATGTTAATCCTATTACTTATTTAGCCCTTCTCTAGATAAAGATCGGTCTTTTAACAACGTTCTGATAAATAAGATCAACGAAAGATTGTGATTCCAGCCATAAAATGAATAAGAGCATTGCTTGTGAAATGCGAAATGCATGTAGACCATGGTGGAAGCTTTTCAAATAGGGTTGTGCAGAAAACTGCGAAATTGCGCAAACACGTCGTTAGAATTTTCGGGCCATTGAACGGATGGATGGATGGGCTTCTCAACACAATGGAGAAACAACTAATCTCGAGAAGATTCGGTAGACCAATCAATCTCGTCTACTTATACTACTACTTACAATCTCGAAGACTAGATGGAATACATTATTCTTCTTCTCGCTATCGAGGTGTGAATCTTCTTCTCGAGGGAATGGAAATGATGTTGAGACGCCTCGTTACATGAATATGAATCACTCTCGTCCTCGTGCCCGATCTCTCACTCCCACTCACTCAATGAACACGGCGAATAGTGGAGAGATGAGTGGGAAGATGGGAAATACAGGAACTACTCCGTGTACTTTACAAGTAAGATACGTGAAATTGAGAGGTTGAGATAATATTATGCAATGATGCCGAGCCAGTGTGACACGGGAAATTGAAGTGGAAAAGGGTGAGCACTGAATTACTCAGGTAAATAGGATGAAGAGGGAGGACTACATTTAGAGCAACATCATCAGAAGAGAAAAATATCCACGTTTTCCCATGTGAATGCGCATAATTGATATGAAAAGAAAAACCAAACACACCTAATACAAATGCTGTCGAAAGAATCAGTCATAGAATAATGATGAATTGAACTGCCCGATTTAGAAAATATAATAAAAAAATATCAGAACATTAGAAGGGATAGAATCGTCGTTGTCGTCTGAATCGTTTAGTGATCGTCAATCTCTTTCTCTCTATTTCTCTCCCGATCGAGAAAGAACAAGAGAAAACTGGACGACGAACGAATTGAATCAGCGATCTAATGACTGTTATTGAGTACACAGAAGAGAGGGAGGGGGGAAGGACGGAAGATGCTCCTCTGGTCTCTTCCAACCTCAGAGATTGATGAGATGTTCCCACGTAGTAGATCAGAGAAGTATGCACGGTTTGATCGAGCAACGAGTTGATCAAATATGGGGGCGGTCAATGTCTAAGACTTTGTGCAATTATGTCGGAAATAATATTTTCAGAAGGAAGTCATTATGATCTGTTTGCCAACGTTTGTCTAAATGTTGTTTGAGAAGAGCTGAGATGAACATCGTCCGAAAAAAAAAAGATGCGTAAATTTTAGAATCGAAAAAATAAACAATATTGATAAAAATGCTCAATGAGTAAAAACCATTATTTTTGTGTTTGCGGAGTGATAGATGTTTCATTTTTTTGAATATTTTTTGAATAACTTCTCTAAAAAAGTTCCTCTTGAGAAAAAAATCTTGAGAACGAAATAATCAAATTATGTATTATAATTTTGACGCTGATGTACCAACAATTCCTAAATTGCTACCGTGAAGACGGATAAACGGAGGAAAGATTACGCGATATTGAACCGCATTGCACTATGCATGTAGAATGAAAGAGTAGGTGGGCGATGGCATAAAGAGAGTGGACAAACACAGACAATTGGCATCGACCCAAGGGAAAGAATTGAATAGGTAATAGATCAGGCATAGATCTAAGAATATATCGCAGTAATGATTGATGATCCCCATAATTGATGTTCATTAATGGAACATATTGACTAATTCTACAGCGAAGCTATGTTTGATAAGACGTGCAAAAATCGAGGTGGATTCGAATGTCGATGCAATTATGCAATCATAGGACAGGGGCCGAAGTGGGACAAGTGTGGTTTCGATGCATTCCGTAGTGGAGAAGAGAAGAAGGAAGACAACGCGTCAAACGAACGTCGTTGAGAGTGGAGAAAAGAAGAAGAGAAGAAGAAGAAATAAGTGGGGTGTGACTGTCCAAGACTCGCCTTCCCTTACTTGGCAATGAGACACTAGAAAGGTGTGTAAAAACTGTTTTTCACCAAAAAAACTAGATTTTTTTCCTAGAACAGAAGGATAAGGATGCTCAAGATACAGTCAGTCTTCCTATAGGTGCCTTGTGAATGATTAAGCCTGGCGGGCCAAGAAAGGCCCGAAAGGCAGGGGGGGAAGGAGGAGGAAAACAAACCGGGAACGAAATGAAAATAGAGATAAGGATGGATGCATCGGTGAGGCAGTGAATGGATGCAGGAGGGAAGGGGCAAAGAGGAGGAAGGGAAGGGAGAGAGGAGGGAGGAGGAGAGATACCGAGAGTATATTGGATATGTATGGAAGACGATGAAGTTGAATACGGGAGAGGGTGGAGAATACAAAATTGGGTGGAACTGATGACATGGGCTAATTGGATAAAGACATTTGAAAAAAATCAGGAACTCTTGAAATGAGACAAGGATAAAAAAATATGGGGATGATTGAGTGATTCGAAAACATCGCAAAAACGCGTCTCGTAATCTACAATTTGACCAAATGGAGTGTTGAGAGTTCTTTTAGTGTTTCCAAAGAGAGTGCAGAGAAAAGAAGGAATTTGTCGACTCCAATAAGAGACTGCAACATTCTGCTCGAGTGCCAAGGAAGTGTTCTCGTAAGGAGAAGAGAAGGGAAAGGCGAGATGATCGCAAGGACATATATGAGGTCTCCTCTTGTTTCATACAAGGACTTGAGAAGGAGGAGGGAGGGGGACGTCAAGGAGTCTGAGGAGGGAGAGGAGTCGGTGACTAAATCAGAGAGGGGAGGGAGGGGAAAACATCATCGTCGCGGATTATCCCTCAGCCAATATTGAAAACATGTGTGGACGAGACGAGAAGAAGGCTCATGTCGAGCATACGAATCAGACAGAATTCATCACAATAGTCATAATATCATCACTAAATCTAGGAATCTTTATGACTATCTTTATGGGCAGTACTGACAACTCACGAGTAGACTTAGTAATTCCATGGTTGAGTCTAGAGAAGAGACAGAGGCGATGCTTTATCGTGATATGTTGCTGGGAACATATCAGTGATATCATACTCAGTGACACAATGTCACGTCCTAAATGTCTCGTATGTCCTAAAAGATCACGCAGAAAAGAGAAACTGAGTCCGTAGTCAATCTCTGGCCTCTCTTCCTTGCAACGGAACTGCATCACAAAAGAGGATTGGGAATTTGCTAAGCGGTCTAGGCCATCTCCAGTTACACCTACCCCACAGCGAAGACGTAGTAGTGGAGAAAGCAAGAGTGCAGTCCCCAATTACTGGCTATGGTAGGAGGACATTCAATGGAACGAAATAATCGGAATAATGAGAAAATTCTTCGTTCGATGAATGAAATAGTGCGAAGATTTGACCACCTAAGAGAAAAGAGAGAAGATTCGATGAGAAGTGTGGGAAGTGCGAGTAGAAGGAAGAACGGAGATTGAGGATGGATAAGACGAGGGAGAAGTAGGAAGGAAGACTGAGAGAGTTCGGAAGATGTCTTGGACATGAGATAATCTCCCGAATACATCGTCAAAAGAGCAATGGTCCCAATTTCAAGTCCATTTAGTCACGTAGCACGTCAAATGTATCAAATAAGGCTCAAAAGTTGCAAAGTGGTCTCTCTCGAATATATTCGCGCGAGTCGGAGTTGACTACGGAGAGGGAGAGGAAAGAGAGGGGAAAGATAGAGGTAAAGCGGCAGCAGCAACGACAATTGCGGTCCAGATTGTACATGGGAGAGGAAAGGAAAAGAGGGAGGAAGATGAACGACGTAAACCACCCAGGATATATTAGGAAGTAGGGGGGAATGGAAGATGGAAGGAATGGAAGAGAAGGAGGAGAAAGTACTCTTTAGTTGATGATGATTCTCTGAGGAGCCTCTTCTTCGACCGCCATCAATTCGAGTCCGGAGTTTCGACGAGCGTGCGCGAAAAAAAAACAGTAGAAGCCGAACTTCTCTTGGATTAGGAGGTGTCCCTTGAGAGAAGAAAGAACAATGAGAGGAGCGTTAGAGAGAGGGAGACTGAATCTGAGGCTGATTGAGAGGGAAGGGGTTCATGTAGGGGGGTTTCCGGGAGGGAGAGAGGTGTATTGCCACAAACAGAGACGAGTGGATTAGGAAATTTATAGGAATCCTTGATCCTAGTCATTTTCAACGTGAGTTTTGACGAATTTGGCGAGATCAGAGAACACGATTTCGGGAAGGCGCCGAAAAAATGGTGGAATGGAGGAAAACGGACATCTTGGCAGGAGGCTCTCACAATGTCAACAGGGAAAAGAGAGAAGGCAGAAATGAAATGGAAGAAAAGCGGAAGAGGATCAGAAGCGAAACAAAAGACTGACTACTCAGCACAAAGGAAGTGCCTTGTCTCCCCATTTTGATGAGATGAATACCCACTCTGACCTCTCAATTGGTCTCAATCCCCAATTGGGGTATGTTTCTTGCAATACTCAATGTCTCCCAATCCCTAACAAGGCAAATCGGAAACGGGGCCATGCGGCCAGAGTGCCGGACAACGAATAATAGTCCGAGTGAGAGGGGAGAGACGAGAGAATAATCTCCCTTGTGCTTGCCTAAAAACCGGGCCTCTTCTTCGTCAAGAGACTTCTCCCAGATATATCGGCAAGTCATAAAGTAAGTACTCGCACGCGAATAAGAGGGTGGTTCTCTCTCTCATCTCCGACTAAGGGAGCGAAGAGTGCATGAGAAGTAGTTGAGAAGAAGGAAGATTCCTCAATGTATGCAAAGTGATAGACTCCCGGGAGACATGGATACACTGAACAGTGAAACATCGAAAGAAATGAGGAAGAGCCTGCATAGACTCCATTTGGAAGTCATTATCGTGTGTGTAAGTAAGAGAGATGGAGTAGGAGAATGGCTTAGTCGACGTCCCTTCCCTTCTCTCTCTCTTCCATCTGACACGTCCACTCCATTGCCTCCTTCACTTCCCACTCCAGGCATCAACTGATTTATGTCCTCCTGTTTTCACTCCCGACCCTCTTACCCTTTCCTAGAGAGAATTCATGACTCAGAACGAATTTATAATCAGTTTAGTCTGTTATCTCCAATATGAAGACCTAGTTGTTGAAGTTCACACGTGTTTGTCGAAATATTGAAACCATAGAATTTTAATGAGATTTATACTTCTTTCAAAGAAACAGCACTAACACCATAGAGGAATGACTAACGGTAATACGGAATAGCTATAAAATTGACCTACTACACAGAAGGACTGAGACAGTGTGATATGGTTGGCATGATCTGTAGCTTAGAAGAGTCCATCGATTTGCTCGGTTTGGGGGTCAATGGTGATATCGTAGAAGCAGGGACGGGTGTTTAGTCCAGGCATGGTAGTCATCTCTCCGACGAGAGGATAAATGAATCCAGCACCGATCGAAGCACGAACATCACGGATGGGTAGGGTGAATCCTGAAAGAATACATTTCTCATCTGTAAGAATACATTTCTATTGGACAAACTTTTGTCTAGTTTTTTTTTATAGTTTTTATTCTTCAATTTTGGAAAAAAGTGAAGAATTATCTTCGTATTTCAAGTATCGAAAACTAAGAATCCGCGAATAAAATTGAGGTTCTCACCAGTTGGAGCTCCCTTCTTGGTCGGGTCAGATGAGAGCGAGAGATGCGTCTTGGCCATGCAAATAGGCAGAGCAGAGAAGCCTTGACGAGTGTATGTCTCGATTTTCTGAAAATGTTATTGAGATATCTTAGCTCAACAATGCTTACCTTCTGCGCAATCTCACTCAATTCAATTCCGTCAGCTCCATAAATTTCCTTGGCGATCGTTTCGATCTTCTTGTCGAGTGCCATCTCCATCGGGTACAGGAATCTATAAGTAATAAATAAATATTTTGAAAACCTTATAAATAACCTGAAGTTGCTCTTGGAATTGCAAGCATCGATGACTGCCTCGGCAAGCTTGATTGCTCCCTCTCCTCCGTCGGACCAGTGCTCGGAGACAACGGCGTGGAGGGCACCGTGGGCCTTTGCCTGCAATTCATAATATACTACTTTGTGTAACAGAATACAATACAGTCGAAAAAAATCAAAAAAATAAACTTTCCACTTTTCAATAGACTACTTTTGTAGAGATACGTCGATTATGTCATAATGATTCAAAATAAATGTTAAGTAATGCACATTGAAAAACTGTTGCTATACTACTTCATTGTGTTGTCTTAATTGTTTCGATTCTTAGATTGTCTCAGTAAACTTTTGCTTATCACCTTACCTTCTTGACGACCAACTCGATTTCAGCAACGGTGTCAGTGGCGAATCGATTGACGCAAACGACGACCGGCACGCCGAATTTGTTCGCGTTCTCGATCTGGAAATGTTGAAATTTTATTTATTTTATAATTTATTGCAGTTTCTTTTGAATTACATAATAATACAGACCCACTGCAAGTTTTTAAACATTTCTTAACATTTAGATATTGTGCGAACCTGCTTTCTCAGATTCGAATCGCATCCTCCCTCAACTAGCCCAAGGTTCTCCTCGAGATACTCGTGCTTGAGAGGAGCTCCTGAATATAATTATTTCAACCCAGTCCATGCCTAGCGAGAGACGTTTTTACGTTTAGAGACGAGACGTTTTCTACATTTTTCTTTTCTTTTTTCTTTTTTCTTGTAGGGAAACTTTGAATATGTCATAATGATTCAAAATGAATGTAAAGTAAAAGCACATAGGAAACTGTTGCTATACTACTTCATTGTGTTGAGAGCACAATCGAAGACTCGATTAGGCATCAACAACGGAGATGTGTGGTCGACTAGAGAGAGACTAAGTTGGTAATCCAAATTACACTCTTGCTATGTGTATTCTCTTGTTATGTCTCTTCGTGTCCTAATCTAATATCATTGTCGTCTTCGGAATTTTCCTTACCAGCGACGACTGCTGGCCCGCCTCCGTGCATTTTGAGTGCACGAACAGTCGCGACGAGAACGACGGCGTGAGGTTGCAGACGGGAGTATCTGAAGAAAATTAAAATTATTCACTGACATCAATGCAATAAAACAAACTGAACTTTGTGATAGAAGGATCCCCAATGCATGCTATATTTGGACAAAATTAACTCGGAAATATTTTTTGTATTTGCATCAGACTGGAGTAACTGCAGAAATTATTATGTCGATTTGTTCAGGATATTTTCCCTCATTTTTGGATGGGGAGGATGATTGTGATACATACCTGCACTTGATATCGAAGAACTTCTCCATGCCAATATCAGCTCCGAATCCTGCCTCGGTAATAACGAATCCCTCAGGACCAACGAGCTTCAGCGCAAGGCGATCGGCGAGGATGGAGCTCTGGAAAAACATCATTTTCCTAATTAATGATCAAAAGTAGTATTACATTCACGATTGGCAACGCTTGGCACCTAATCAAAAATAATGCTACTACAATAACACAGTCAGTTAGCAGCAGCAGTATAATAATAAACCAACGTTCTCACTAATTTACCTGTCCATGTGCGATATTGGCGAAGGGACCAGCATGCACAAAGACGGGTGTTCCCTCGAGAGTCTGCATGAGATTCGGACGGACAGTATCACGCATGAGCACCTGAAATCTCTCATGATATTGTTATTTGTTATTTTTACGTATTATTTATATATTTGTTTGTGTAAATATACGGTATGAAAAATATAGATTAAATTACCGCAAGCGCATCAGTGATTCCGATATCGTCAGCGGTCACTGGCTGTCCGTTCTTATCCGATCCAATGACGATCTTGCCCAGACGATCACGCATGTCCTCGAGAGAAGTCGTGAGTGCGAGAATTGCCATGATCTGTAATGCATATTTTTTTGTCTGATATTATTTTGTTGAACGGCTGTTAGCTTGTATGAAGACAAATCTTTGTATAATCTCAGTATCTCAGTGATCCCTACATGCCTAGACTAGACTTTTCGAATCTTCTCCGTGGACTTTTGCCCTTTCATGTTGAGTTGCAAAACATAAAAGTTGATTACCTAACAGCAATTCTTACCTCAGAGGCGACAGTGATATCGAACTGCGTCTTTCTAGTATGTCCCTTCTCCTGAGGTCCGAGACCGATCTCGATGGCTCTCAGGAATCTGTCATTAGTATCCATAACGCGGTTCCAAGTGATGGTAGAGGGGTCGATGTTCAGACGGGCGAAGCGAGTGCGCTCTTCCTGAAGAAAAAAATAATGTATCTATTTATTTGCTCAATGATTTTGAAAGGGAATAATCCAGTAATGCAGATGCAGATACAGATTTAGATTTTTTTCTGATAAATCTGT
Organism: Pristionchus arcanus; assembly: GCA_900490705.1. NCBI lineage: Eukaryota > Metazoa > Nematoda > Chromadorea > Rhabditida > Neodiplogasteridae > Pristionchus > Pristionchus arcanus. The sequence continues at coordinate 933,482 of LS488627.1, read as the reverse complement.
TTTTGTATCAAGTAATGCAATAAAGACATGGTTTTGTGAAGATGATAGATTGCACATCTATTTCAAAACAAGCAACAATATTGATAGTAAGTCAAACCTCAGAGAGCAGATTTCCGTCATCGACAACGTTGATTCCGAGACGAGCGAGACGACGCTTCTGAACGGCGGACAGCACGCGAACACCTGAAAATTATAATTGATGGATTTCTAGCAAATGTAATTTCTTCACACAGATGATTTTAAATTGTCCCTGTGTAAAAAAGGAGATGATTTGAAAAATTTCATGTTTTGCCAAGTTTTATATTTTACATATGTTCACCTTGTTTGTTCTGAGGGCAGAGTCTATTGAATAGTGCATCGTCCTTCTGGGTATTCTCATGGAACATCCTAGCATCGATTGCGGCAGCGAGCAGATTATTAGCTGCGGTGATGGCATGGATATCGCCAGTGAGATGGAGATTGAACTCTTCCATGGGAATGACCTGAACGAGATTTGTTTACTAGCATCTTCAAAAACGCTTTAACTGAATTTCGAATAAAGCAAAAAATTGACTAAATAGTAGTATTCCCCGAAAATCATGCTATACATTCCCCATAACCCATCCTTTCATATTTTCACCTGTGAGTATCCTCCTCCAGCCGCTCCTCCCTTGATACCGAAAGTGGGTCCCTGTGACGGTTGGCGAACGCAAGCAAAGACATTCTTCTTCAGATGGGCACCAATTGCCTGCACTAGACCGATCGTTGTCGTTGATTTGCCCTCTCCGAGAGGAGTTGGGGTGATACCTGGAAGTGATCATATGTAATTGTTACACTGCTATCATATTTTCTCTATTTTATTGCTAGCTACGCAATGATTTTTTAATCAGATTTGTCGAGAAAAATATGTCAACAAATTTGTTTCTTGTCTACGGCAAGTTCACTGTCCTTTATTCTATAATTTACACCACAACACTGTCCCGCGCATTCCATTCTCTTCCTCGAGAATAAACGCGATCGTCTCGTGTGTCAAACGTAGTGATTGATAACGATCAAAGAACGAGCAGGAACGCGTCTATCTTTATCCCTGATTTTGATTGAGCCATGAGCACAGTGAAACATCACATTTCTGAAGCGAATAGAGCGAGTGAATATTCGTGTACCACTTTCAGCTTTATTGTTATGTTTGTTGCCTTTAAAGTTTTTTAATGTTTATTTACAGGCAATGTGGGTGAAAGCTAACTAAAACTATGTCTAGCTCTGATTACGCGCTAAGAACAGTGAAAGATCAATTCGTAGCACTTTTCTGTGCTTAGCTCGAGACGGTTGTTGCGCTCTTTCACTGACATTAATTCGGGTGTAACCGCATTAATGTCACTAACTTCAAGTTGTTTCGTTGTTTTCAATAAAAATAAGGCAACTTACCAGCAACGACGACGTATTTGCCATCTTTCACATGGGAAAGTCGATCGAGAACCTTGAGTGAGACCTTGGCCTTCTTGTCTCCGTAAAGATCCAACTCGCTCTTTTTGATGCCAATCTCGCGAGCCAACTGAAACGGATTACACATATTTATCCATGTTGCAACGATATTTGAGCTATTTGGTACTAATACGATTATTAGAATCAATGGAACACAGTTAACATTAGTAAAAAACACAAATGATTTGAAAAGACAGTTATGAGGGAACACTAACCAACTGGATGTCCTTAGGCGGTTGACTGCGAGAAACGGCGATATCGGAGGGAACGGGCTTGACTAGGATCGGCTTGAGGTACGATAGCTTCCACTCGCCGAGCTGAAATTCAATATTTAATTCACTTTTATGAGTTCTCCTCACCTTTCTCTCTCCATATCTTCTCTTGATCGCCTGTTCGTAAGTGTTCTTGATTAGCATAGCGACGGTCATGGGCCCGACTCCTCCAGGGACGGGAGTGATGAAACCAGCGACCTTGAAAATAAATAACATTAAAAAATAACAAAAATTGTGAAAAATAAAAAATAAATTTGAATATTTACCTCCTTAGCTGCATCGAAATCTACATCACCGAACAATTTGTTCTTCTTTCCGGGTTCAGAGCTTGCCTCGACGTTGATTCCGCAGTCAATAACGATCGCACCGGGCTTGATCCAGTCTCCTGGCAATTCAAATTGGTAAAAATGCATTTTCAATTGACTTTATCATGAAACAACTAAAAAATCAATCCTAACAACGAAACAAAGAATCAAACAGGTTAGTGAGATTCGATTTCACTTACCTTTGACGAAGTTCTTCTTTCCGATGGCAACAATGAGCACATCAGCTCTTCTGCAGTGTTCCTCGATGTTCTTCGTTCTCGAATGACAGATGGTCGTCGTTGCCTGATGCCACATGAAGAGAGCAGCGGCAGGGGAACCTGAGTGACAGTTTTGAACAACTCCATGGGACTCGATCTCAAATTCCATTTCTTTATTTGAATGTAGCCCCCATATTTTGCATCAATAATATTTTTCTCCAATGAAATTTGTATTTGTTACCCACTGGCAAGGAAATCCTGCCTATCAAACTCAACTTTCCTATCTAATCATCTTCTAATGAATGAATGACAGGGGGCTTGCCTTACGCCGTTCCCATACCATATCATCGAACTACTACGATGGGAATGAGCCCTCTGGCATAGCTCGTCTTCTTATCTATCTCACTCTGACAAACCCTGATGCTTTGATCTAAGATCTAAAGTGGAGTTATCTTAGAGAGTACACCATGCATGAAACCATGTCAACTAGAAAAGAGGAGAGATGCTCTACTCAATATATTATAAATCATTACTCACCAACAATCTTGGATCTTCCCAACACAACGACTTGCTTGCCACTGACGTAGTTGGGGTCTCCAGTCGCCTGCTGAACGAGATAGAGACATCCATGGGGAGTGCAGGGGAAGACTGTGGAGGAGAGTTCTCCGCGAGCAAGACGACCGGCATTCTCACGAGTGAGCCCATCGACGTCCTGAAACAGTTTTATGTTCTCATCTTGCTCTCATATCCTCAAAATAAATGTCATAAAAAGAACAGACATCTGACACCCATATCTTGATTAGAACACAGAATATAATTCGCACTCAATGTTGACCGCGTTGCATCATGGGTGTTTTTTTACTTTGCCTAATACTTTTTTTTACAAAGTTTTGAGAATTTCGAGCTAGATTCCAGCCCCCTTCCCTCACCTTGAGTCTATCGATCCTGTCGATGACCTCATCAGCGTCGATCTCATTAGAGCAGTCGAGAGGCAACTGGAAAGACAAAGTTGAGAGGAACGAGCTCATTAACAACAACGCCCACGGGGCAATGATTCATCGGACACTACAGAGTTGCACGGATTTCTGCGACTGCCACTTGAGATCGAATTGAGATGTTCCACTTGTTTCACTTCCGGGTTCAGTTTTGTTACCGGATCAAGCTGTTGACCAAGCACAGCAAACTATCTCTCGTTGTTGCTTTACCCGTACATCAGTCCCGGTGGAAAAATGTCAACGATTCCGACGGGAAATCAGTGGGAGATGGGATGGGACGATAGATCACCGTGAACTTTTATTCCTCATGCCCCTTTTAAATTTCCCACCGGTGACCCGTCGGCACCTTTGATGTCCTCCCCAGATTCCGTACCTGCACGATGATTCCATCGACAGAATCGTCCTCGTTGAGGGCATCAATCTGCTTCTCCAATTCAGCCTGAGAGATGGTCGATGGAAGCTTGACGAGTCGTCCCTGGGCACCGATCTCCGCTGCTTTCTTCAGTTTAGCGCCAATGTACACATTCGAATCGGAGCGATCGCCGACCTGAAATCATAGATAATATTGAACAAACTCTCATTGGATGATCCTTGCTGCTTGCATAGAGTACCTCATGAATCCCTATGCTCGCTCTAATGCTTATCAACCACGAAAGATCACAATCATTCCTGATAATGGGTTTAAGAAGAATCGCGAAACTACTACAAAAGCAGCAAACAGGGAGACTTGAGTTGTTAAATATTCGACAAACCTGGACGATGGCGAGACAGGGACAGAAATCAGGTTGTTGCTGCTTCACGTGGGCAATTCCTCCGGCGACCTCTGTGAGCACCTTCTTCGAGTAGTCTAGACCACTGATCAGCTTGGCCATTATACTGCAATAAATTGACCATTGTTCTCTCATAATCATAATAAGTTATCTACACCCGAGGCACGACGATGCAAAATAATATCCCAATGTCGAACGGATGAGATGAGATCGGTCAGAGACGGTGTTGTGAGTATTTTGACTATTGACGGTAAAGTGAGTAAAGACACAGTGGCAGAAATGAGACGAAAACAAGCGATAGGAAAGAGAGAGGGGTCAACCGAACCCGAGATTGAGAGAGAAAAATGCGCACACCACAGCTCTATCCGCCGCGTGATTTCAAATGCGATGGGAACATTCCATTTTATCGAGGCCAAACACCGTCTCAATCTCTGCCAAAACAACGAAAAAGCGTTCGTTTAAATGAGATCAGGCACAAAACAAGTGAGGACAGTAAAGAGAAGGAAAGGAGACGGGTCAGGTATGGTGTTGTGAGAGTGAAGAGGAAAGAGAGAGGTTGCAAGGTCCCGGTCAACTCCTCCGCCTAATCGATGGTTCATTGATACACGCAAGATACCGGCGAGGGAGAGTTGCCCCCTCACTCTCTCCCTCTCCCCCTCTCTCCCATTCATTCTCCCTATCTCTCAGATCAGATCAACATCGTATTGGTAACCTTCCCCTCTTCTCACCCCATAATCTATGAGTAGCAGTGGGAATGGGTGAGGATGGAACAAAATTAGACGTTACTTAACGGCGCCAAATCAAATAAGAACATTAACTACTGAATGAGAAAAGCAGACTATGTTACCCTATTTCAATTTGTTCTCGTTCCAAATTCGGAGGAAAACCAAACAACAGTTGTTGTCATCCATCCAGCAGGAATGTTCTGAATGTTCTCTCCCGGTCCAGTGGACATAGAAAGACAATGGAAAAGAAGGAAGAAACTGCCATTAGTCGCCCTCTCTCGACTGGCATGCATACGAAATGAGATGATTCTAGGGCAATGCTCCCTCCCTCACACCAATCCCAAACGAAACAGCAGATGATCTTTGATATTATTTGGTTTATCACGACAATGAGTAGACAATAGGAGTATGAGTATTGTGTTAAGGATCGTATTATTTGGAGATGTTTGCTTTGGATACAGGCGTCAGGGTGGTAACAGTATGTCTCGAACAGAATGGTAGTAGTTTTGTTATTTTCTGTGCTACGAAATGTCGCATTGGCCCAGGCAGGAGAATTGTGTAACTGAAAATCATATTTATCGATTAGCCAATTTTGTTTTATTTCAGCATCGACAATCGTTCTACATTGTACAGACTAACACCCAAGCCCAGTTTCTCATTCACAGAACATATAGGAGAAGATGCATTCAAAAAGAATTCCGTTTCTTACACAGCTTGTCCGAGCGAGAAAAGATCCGAAGTGTACATCATCACGGAATAGACTTTAGTGAGAGTCTCCTGATTTGAGAAGCCGATAGCGGTAGAAATCTTAAAATTTGAGTCATTATTCAAAATCTCAATCGCCTCCACTACTCGTATCTCCAGGATAAGATGGCAAAATTGAGGTGGGATGATACTCACCACAATGCCAAGATTCAGCAGTTGAGTTAGAAGCATAAGAAAACTAATGATGAACAGGGACATGTGCTTAAATATATTGATTTGATCACTCATTCACATTTTGATCTTACAGCAGTTCTTGAGCTTTTATTCATCTTATAGAGATATCTCATTGATAGAATCTGAAGGATCGTTCTAAATCAGCTGAAAATGAGGACGCAACTAACGTTGAGTACCAAACAAGCGGTGGAAATAATTCCTCCATATATCGATTGGAATAACGCGGCTTTCGGGAAGTTTCTGAGAACGAGTTAAGGAAGATCAGACCACTAAAATCAACCTGGATGCCCAGTGAATGGGACAGATTATGATTTGAGCTCCAACAACGACTAGCAGGTAATACTTGTTCCACCACTGAAACGACGTTAGGACGATAAACTTTGAAATCGCTAACTGATGTGTCTGTCAACTGAGTAATTGTAACGAAACGATCGTATGTAAGCAACAGCAGATCGATATTTTGAGCGTAATAGAAGTGTGATACAGCAAGGACATGAATTTGCCTGAATTCAAGTTAACTTTCGGTCTCAAAACACCAACTAACTTCACAACTGGTTGTTCTTCGAGCCATCTGAAGTAGAAGTCAAAGAAGGGTTCTTTTTGCAACTTGAGATAGACCCAAGTGTTAAGGAACGTAACGATGTTCTGAAGAGGATCTCTCAAGGGGATAGGCGCAAAAAAACTTACTACTACGGCAGTCATGATGAAGAGAAACATGAAGGAGTTACTGAGGACTTTCCTTAGGGACCACATGGCATAGAAGACTACAACATAGGTGAGAACACCGGGAATACCGTAGATAAGCTGGACTACGTTGTCCAAGATCATGCCTGGAAGTGAGAAAGGGGGCGGATGCGGCGAGATTTGGGCAGGCGCGTCAGCACACTTTAGTCTGTTCCTGGGGCACTTGAGAATAACGAGACAGACGAGGTCAATGGAATCGGAGCTGACGCAGAGAGACTGATGTTCGATGGGGAGGATTGATCGGTTTGATCTTACATTTGTTCTGAAACCCTTTATTTTTAAATTAATTAACAAAAGTTCTACACTGTCTTGCATTGAAGCTGCAAGGGCTGGCGAGGGCGCACTGTCATTGGTTCCAATCGGAAGTAAATGCAATACACACATTGTTCCAAATTTGTTCTATATACAAAAGTTTTCGAGTTCACTCCTAGTGCAGAAATATTTGCGAGAGTGGAAATCGATATTCAATCTAGTCTTAATTGTGTTCGTCCATTCAATAAGCGAGTCCTGCCATCTGCTTCGTTTCCCTTTTTAATATAGGAAAATATGTATAGGCGAAATCGTATTTTCCATGATTTAACGTATATATGAATTTATGTTATCGCACAATACATATGCAAAGATAGATCAGACTACTTCTTCATGGGTGAAGCATTCTCCTTCTTTCCTTTCTCCTCCTTCTCTTGACTTCCAATCACAAGTTGAACGGAATCGTCAGTAGCCGAGAAGAATGAATAGTTCTGTGAGGAAGGAGCGAAGGAATTGAAGGTGAAGAATCCACAGAATAGCGTTGTCACAATCAGCAAGTCAAGAAGGCACGTCAAATCCACAGTGAGAATCAAGTCATTCCATCCGTGAAACACATCTGTAAATAATCCGTCATTCGGTATCGGGACTAATGATTCATCAGTATTCAGAAACCTACCTGAACTGTGCATAAGAACGACAATGAATTGATAGATGGCAGCAAAGGATTCTTCAAGGAAGAGAATGCCCAGTAGGGTGAAATGTCTCGCTAAATTGTAGAAAGTATATCCTCAATTGTGCAAGCGATTGCCATTAGCTTTCGCGAAATTCTGCCACGATCCCTGACGAGTCTTCTTCATTCTTCCCAGAGCAATCACTAGTCCGATAAGGTTGAGGATTCGAACGAAACAGTGGAAGTACAGCAAAAATTCCTAAAAAAAATTGGTTAATCATGCAGTTAAAAAACAGCTAACTTCTGCGAAGCCCATTGTTGGTAAATTGCAATGCTTGTCATAGGGAAGTGGCCAATCGATGATCATTTTCGCGAGCATGAGCACCTATAAATAAACGAAATTAGAATAAACAAAGAACGACTATATATAACATCGCATAGGGAAGAGTAGGGTGCAGAAAAAAAGAAAAAAATGTCTAAACATTTGAGTACATACTGCTGAGAGACCACCGAGTAGGAAGGGGAAGCAAAACCATTTACGAGAGAGTCCCAAGCCATAATCGAAGACGATCGCCTGAATAAGAACATTGAATGATATAAAGGGGAAATTATTCCTTTACAAAATAAAATAAAGCGATTTTGCTTTCATCGAACTTCTTCCAGTTACGCATGTGAGGAACGTTTAATCTCACACGTGAAATTCTTTTCGGACCGAACAGCTGGTATGAAGAATGATATTTGAGGTTACATTGATCCTCACCATAACGACAATCGGCTCCACCGTCACTGCTAATTGATTGACGATATGGATGGGTTTACAGAAGAGGGGTGAACGAGGTTGATCGTTTGCGAGCTGATATTTAATTTGTGAGGAAATTTGTGGGTACATTTGAAATCGTTGTTCCGTCGAAAGATCAATGATAGGTCCGAGGTAACAATGTCTACCTCGTTGTCCTCGAGAAAGTAGGAAGATCCATAACGGACTAGTTCCGTCCCGTTTATGAGAAGACGTATGACGAAGAGGAGCATGAAAAACTGAATTGCACTAATGCTAATATTATGTACTATGTATAATAAATGCCCACCTGGTATGTTTTGTAGATCATGATGTTCCTTCTCAGTGAAATTAGTCCCATTGTGTATACAAGAAACGCGAAACCGTGCGCAAAGACCATAGTGCCTGAAATAGAAGAAAGGATTGGAGGATGCAAATAGCATAGATTTCTTATCCTAACACCATTCAATCGTATTCCTATCTTACCGTAGATCAACCCTTTATTATCCTTATCCTGCCGTATTACCATCCTATCGTATCCCAATCCCGATGTATAGACTGCCTAACAACTGCTACAGGAACTTACTGATTTTCAGCATCGCGAATTCACTTCAGCAGTGCTGGAGAAGTGAGTGGATAGGGGATTGATCAGTATTTCTACCAACATTTTCCAATTTTCCGTTCTTGTTTTTCCAACACAATATTCGTTTCCGCTATTCATTTTCAGTTCTTCATGCCCAATATCCGAGTTCCAATAGTGCATCGACATCTCTCTTCCGTTGAAAGAAGAACTTTCGTTTATTTCGTTGACGAATTGACGTCGAAAAGTGGAAACTCTGCATGCGCTCAAAATGTATGAAAAGGAGAAGATGATATCTACGATTTTTCACGGGTTTGCTATTCCAATAGAATCACGAATATGAAGATCGGTTTCAGAATTCATTTGAAATGTCCTCTTCAAAGGAAGAAAATATGTTTTCATTTAGCTCGGAGTCCGTGGAAAAAAGGTATGGCATTTATCAAGGCAACAATAGCGAGACGACAATAGAAACATATTATCATGCAATTAGCTGAAAACGGATATCAGAAACATATAAGTCAACATGCTAGAGAGATCAATAGAATGAGGAGGGAAGAGATAAGAGAAATATTAGAAGCCGAGTCGGGTTCCACCTTCTTTGGTGTGAAGAAGGAAGAGATTTGAGGGTCTTCGTTTTCTTCTCCTTCTTCGTTCGCCGTTTGGATTGATATGCCTTCCTCCTCTTCCATCGAATCATCTTGCTCCAGTTCTTGTACTTCTTTCACGAACACTAATTTGGCCGTATACAAATTGACAAGTCCCGAATAGACGGCATCGTACGCAGGTAATTGAAAATGGTGCATGATATATCGTTGATCTCCGTTGCAATTGTGATTTATCTGAATGGGAATATATTTCAATACGTGAAGAAGACGTTGACTCATCTGTCTGAGGGACAACATAAACAAAGAAAAAGAAGAAGAAACTGGAAAATGTAGACAATCCAACTCACGCCCAATTTCAAATTAGACCCGTCCTCATTGAGATCAATTAATGTACTCAAATTTACCAATTCAGTCATTCGATCGAAACCAATCTGTAATGAAAAATGCAACTGAACTATCACGAATTTTTGACGAACCGATTTAAAAGATAAGGTTTCATAGGATTCGTCGTCAATTTTGTCCAGTAAACGTACTTGTGCCGTCACTTTGCCCGGTGGACAAATCATTTTGAAATGAAACTGCAAAGTTTAATAATTATGAGAAACTGATGGAAATCCAATGTTACCCTCAAAGGATATGAACTAATAAAACAACGGTGTATCGAGAAATATTAAACCGTTTCGCATACATTTTGTTTTGTCAATTCGATTATTTGGCTGAACGATCTCCAAGTCAATGCTGAGCAGTTGAATGTTACCACAACTCACCGAATATAGGTGCTCAGCTGCATAGTTGACATGGAAAAGCAAGAGGAGAAGGAAGGGAAGATGCATCACTGAATGGTTCGGGGACGATGCTCCTCTACCTTCTCCATTCCTCTCTGTTTCTCCCATTTCTCCCGTTGACTCAGTGTCAAAAGAAGAAAAGTTGCCGATTACACATTCTCGGGATGCAATGCGGTGATATTGCATGCGTTGTCATATTGAATCTTTCTCCAGTATTGTCCCTCTCAATTCCATGCGGTGACAAGTGAATTCCTTTACAGAAGTAATGACGTGTGCAAATTATTCACTTCTTCGCTCGTCAAATATACATTTTTGCTCTACTTCCTTGCATCTCATCACACCATGTTCAAAAATAATGAAACAAGTATAGAAAATTTCTACTATTCCGATTCTCACTTGCTAGGGCTTAATTATTTTCAATTTTTATGTGCTTCTCACTAAATGAATCTGATGCAAAAGGATCAGATTCATTTAGTGAGAAGCACATAAAAAATTGATTTTCATAAACAAATGCAGACTATCAATTATTATTCCCACAGAAATAACGGATCATTACAGGATCTCTCTCTCTCTCGCTCTCCACTTAGCATTATACTTGTGGCAACTCTTTAGTCGTCGCTCTATTTCTTATTCGCAGGTTATGAATGTAAGTGCTAAATCCGGGCAGTGTTCAGTGGTGTACTATTACCGAACAGAATCTTCACTAGGTCGCGAAGTTCGAATGGCAGGGGGAGGCGACAATCATTCAGAACAGAACAAGATGCAAAAGAAGAAGTGGACTACGAAGAAGCACAATAATTTTGAGAAGACCAGAAGAAGATGACAATTTGTCGATATTTCTTCGCCCTACACGCTCATTCATCCTCCATCGAATTCATTAGTTCCTTCCCTTCTATCCCATCTCACCTTCGAGCATTGCATCATCAAAATTATCTTCCAGAATCATAATTAATATGAGTGTGTTTTTCCGACTGATTCGAGATGCAATTTAGTTAAAAAAAGTGCACCTGGCAATGGCATTAGAAATGAGAAACAATGCTACATTTTATTGATGACAACGATACATGGCATTTGTAGGTCGGATTAAGAGATAGTTCGAGGTGGTGCATAGTGATTAAATAGTTCTATATACAGGTAATCAATACTGAAATGGGAATGAACATATAAATAATAACAACAACAGCAAATCGTTGCATATTAGTTATATTTCGGGAAGTGAGGGAAGTACAATACTTGTGAGAGAACGGGGACATTTTGGATAAGGATTATATTAGATTTAGGGGTTAGATGGATGGGTAATAAATTATTATAATAGGTCGATAAAGAAATAAGGAAGATCAGAATAGGGAGTTAGTGCGGGTAATTTGTATTGTGAAGGAGGGAATATTAGTGTTATTAGGGAGTGATAGATCGTAAAACGCCTTCACTTTTCACGGGCCTTCTAGGCCTTCATCCTGGAGCTCCTTCTGCTTCCAATCGGCGTCACATTGGGAGCCTTCTGAATGCGCGCCGGCGTTCCCTTCTTGACAGAAGATACCTGTGCATACATCATTTACACCTCGTCAAAAACATTAACAACTCCTATCTCGTTTCGACTGTCGATAGTCGAAACTCGAGGAGGGATGTGGCTTTGATTGACCCAATCCTATTCACTTACCTTAGCCATCGCCTTGGCCCGTCGTCCCTTCTTCGGCTGAGGAGGAGCAACGTCGGCCTGGAAAGTGATTACGTTGACATCCATCATATTCCTCCATTCCCATCGCTTACCTCCTTCTCCCCTTCATTCATCTCAGTGTGGCCTCTCTTGCCCGCCGGTGTCTTCTTGCCCTGAAAAAAAAACAATAAAAAGGTGTTAGGCATTATCAAGGCGTGCTACCCCATCGTCAATTGCACTATCATCGCCATCACCCCTCACTCTAGCTCAACTCACCTTGGGAGTAGTAGCCGTCTTGACGACTCGGGCTTTCTTAGCAGGAGGAGCTGCAGCAGGAGTGACCGGCTGAATGCGTGTGGTTAAGGTGTATCCACGTCAAGCGATTTTACAATTAAGACTACGCTGGGTTGGGCCAGAAGTTATGCGGACGATCATATCCTGCGGTCCAACGCTTCTAGGGTAGGTTGTATGTGGTGAAGTCAGGTAAGGATCACTGCTTCTTTACTCACTTTATCCCTCTTTCGAAAAGTCCTCTTGGATGAGGAAAGGTCGGAAGGATGGGGCGCAAATGCCATGTCGATCTCCAATTCCTTGTTCAATCGCCGTTGACGAGCCGACGAAGGTTTGGGGAGTACCTGGTAACATTGTTATTTAGCCATAATATTTCCGTACCAATGCACTTTCATTGATTTTGCATCCATCTTGTCATTCGAGCAATCATCAACACCCTTGGATGACTCAGCCTCTCTTTTACTTCGTCAGTCTTCCAACTTCCTCAATCCGGAATGACATTGTCCCCATCAGTACCCTCTTCTCTGCTTTCTCTTCCTTCTGTTCTTCCACATTGATCTGGCCCTCCTTGTTGTCCCCGTCTGATTGACCATCGACTGCTTTCTTTTCCACGTCCTCTTCTTCTTCTTCATCCTCCCCGTCTTCGCCCGCGACGTTGGAATCAGTCTGACGGAAGTTCTATTGCCATGAGCGATTATTAACCACTATGATTTTTCACAATTATATATTGAGGGGATAACGCTATTCGCTAGAGAGACGATTACAGTACCTACTCCTCAGTTAGAATCGTCTTTGTTTCTTTGGTGGTGGACATTTCAACTAATCGCACAAATAAGTTCCTCCTGAGTGAATGCCTCCCTCCTGAGTGAATACTCTCCCTATCATATCATCCCCCACCGTTTCCCAGCATATAGAATCCCCCGCTCATCTTCCCACTGCCTCACTTCCATAAAAAATTGTTCCCATACCTGATGATCCTCGGCTTTCTCGCTCTTGTCCCCCACCTCCTCTTCCTTTTCTTCATCTTCTGTGGACTCTTCCTTCTTCTCTTCTCCCTTCCCTCTCTCCTCTTCATCAGCAATCTCCTCATCCATTGCGGAATCCTTATCGTTTGATGCGTTTGAGGAAGGCTGAAGAAAGATGTTAAAGGAATCGATTAATATTTTTTCGTGTTATCAATTCCATGGGGTCAATGATTATACTAATTCATCTTTATCAATCCATGTTGTGAGCTCTAATTTGTTGCCCCTATGTACCTGTGAATCCTCTTCCCCTTCCTCCTTCAACTCTTCCGTGGTGGAATTAGCCGCCGCCACGTACTTCTCTTCATGAACAGGTTCATCTTCCGCATTTTCCTCAGCCTACAAGCTTGAAGATATTGCAGAGCCTAATGAATCTTTACCGTACCGGGTGAGGAGTGTTGGCCTCGGTCTCTTCTCCGGAATCGTCGTTGTCCTCCACTTTGGCAGGAGAGGCGCCTTCACTCTTCTCTTTTTCCTCTCCAGTCTCGGAGTCATCCTCGTGCTTATCGACTCCCTTAGGCACCGACTGAAAGGGATGAACAATGATTGCCCTCCTTTCCCCTTTTCCACTTTCCCTTCCACTAGGGTCAATCAAGTACCTCGATGGCCGTATCATCCTCATCATCTGACTTCTCCTCACTCTTCGATTCCTCTTCTTCTTCCTTCGTTTCTTCTCCCTCACCAATGCTGGATTCGATCTCATCGACTGCTTTAGGCACCTGATCAGAAGCAGATTCCTTGTCACCGTTACTATTCTTGCCCTCACAAGGGAAGGTTGCTATGTCGATATGGAGTTGCCAAACGAGACCTAGCGGGATTGATAGAGAAAAAATTCTAAGAACTCCTATGCGGTTCAAATTTACAACCTTCCCTTGTCAGTTATTAAAGTTATTTGTTATTAGTTAACAATATTACATATTACTCATTTTCAAATAATCAATTATTATTCAGTTACAATAATCTATTGATGCAATTCCGCTTACCTTGAGTGTTCCGCGATGAGCGAGTGCTGCGAGAATCTTCGTTCTCCTTGCCTCCTGTTCATCCTTCTCTTCGTTCCCTTCGAGAACCTCATCAGGTGACTGAAATTGTGAAATTAAATATTATAATTTTTTCAGCTTGTCAACGTCGCTGTTCTCTAGGATTGTCTCCTCCTTTCCCCGTCAATATTATCGTCCTCTGTTCTAGTTCTGTCACAATACCTTGCGAATAGGGTCCTTCACATCCATGAACTGCACTCTCTTCTTCTCTCCCACATTCACCTCCATCTCCTCTTCCTCATCATCTACTTTTGCGTCAGGCTGAAATAATGAAGATACTTCAACTATCCCTCATTCACCATTTAGTTTCTCCCTTTCATTCAATCCCACAATCCGTTAATTGTTTTCATTCCTTTCATTCCCCTTCCTTTCCGGTATTTGTCTTTTCCACCCCTCTGGTCATCTGATCTCTACAGATTGCATCAGGACTGCCGGACAGGTTGGAGAAGGGGATAATCCTCTTCGTAACGGCTATTAGGGGGAAGAGACTGGGGGATAAGGTGTGAAGGTGAGAGAGAGAAGAAAAGAGGTGAGATGCCAATGTGGATAATGGATCTCGTGTGTGTGTGTTACTCATTCGTGTGTCTTTGTCTCGGATTCCGTTAGAAGAAGGTGAACGGAATGTGTAATTACTCCAATTGTACATGTGGTCCCCCACCCTAGGGTAGGTGTGACGACATTAAAATCCCATGACTTGAAAGCACGTTCGCCGATACCCTCCTAATCTTTCCTCCAGTCTCTGTCATCTCATTTTAACTTTCTCCCTAATAGCCCCATAACATGGTCAGAAATTAGATAGTCGTCTGTCTCCCTCCTTCTTATCTAATGACTGATTAGTGTGACATTTTCATAGGTCGCATAACCTAGCCGAGATGGAGGCGAGAGAGAGGGAGGAGTAAGAGAGACCAACAGGATGACTGACGAGGGAGAGGGTGGCAAAGAAGGGGGTAAAAGGTAAGGAGGGCGAGACTCCCTGGCGAGTGGGGGAAGAGGAGGAGAAGAGACTAGGAGGTGAGAGGAAGAGCGAGACTGGGGAAAGCGAAGAGAGTTTAGGCGGGAGAGGCAGATGGGTGGCAAAGAAGGGGTAAGAACGAGGGGTGGTGAGAGATGCCTATGCAATTGGGGGTGACCATCGATCTACGGCGAAGGGACGGAGGGACTCTCTCCCTCTCTCGCCTCCCTACTCTACTCAAATAATAGCACACTGGCTAACGGGAAAGGCTCAACTATATTAGACCTAACAATTTTACAGAAAATTGAGAAAAATAACACGGGGAAATCAGCTAACCATCTTCTCGTCCTTCTCGGCTGATTCTTTTCCTGCAGTCTTTCCATCATCAGTGTCCATCAAACCGTAATCTGCAGATTGGCAATGATCAATTAAGTGATTAGAAGGTAAAGGTAAAGGAGTATCCAAGTTAGGCAAATTTACATTCTTACGGCAACGCTAGTTGGGACCCACTGGTAAGGCTAGCTCTTGAATGGAAGACTTCATACCTTCCGAGGGAGGTCGGAGGAGTTCAGCAAGCTCCTTCGCTCTTGCCTCCTTTGCAGCCTGCGCATCCTCCTGCTTCTTCCTCTCCTCTTCCTCCCTCTTTTCCCTCTGACGACGTTGAAAGCATGTCTCGCCATGGGTTCTCTGAGGCGTTTTTGGCCTAAAACGAATCGTACTGTAATAAAACATGATAGTGAATCATTTCTGACTGGCAAGCCTTGGTGACTACTTCCTTACTAGAGCTATCCAAGAACCTCCATACTGTATCATCTATCAGAGAAGTGAGAGAGTCATATCTCAATACTAACCTTTCTCCATCCGATGTGAAGAGCATCAAGTCCCGTTCGGGCGTTTTGGACATCTCTTTGAATTATATCGATTATTGAAAATCGAAATACATGTAAAAATCAAAGAACATGAGCAGAAAATAAGCAAAGCGAGCTATAATTTGAACAAGATGCACTCGTTAGTGTAGCGAATACACCCACAATGAACACACCACGAGCAATTTCCCGGCTCTGCCTACCGTAGTATCTTACGGTTTTTATCCATTTTTCGACTCAGTTAGCCGTATGATTGTTCTTTAATAATTGAAAAAGGATTGGGATAAATCCTTACTCATAGACGGACAACTTTTTGTTCATACTAAGTAATAACAAGCGAGCCATTTGGTTGTATAAGGCAAACCCTAGTCGAGGCATTGATGTTTGTCTAAGTACGACTACAACTGGAAAAAATCGATGGAATAAACGCCTTGCTACAATAACGGACGACTGAGAATAAAGAGGGGAAGAGTACTGAATCTATGATAAACAAAGAGCGAGGGGGCAGACCGACCTGACAATGGACTGTTTGGACTGAGGAGGGATGGGCCTTCTCCCCCCTCTCCCTCCTCCTTTTTTCTTGCCAAGCCCTCTGACCCATCCCTTACTCGACCACTAGCACCTATTACTCTATCCATTTCCCCATTCTAAACCCTTGCCAGATGCACGCCTAACTGATCTCCCTGCGAGTACAGTAATCGACAATCGGAAATCTTTGTTGATTCCGGAAAGAAGGGGATTTGCCTCAAATCTTCTTGTGACCAGATCCAAATTAATCTCCTCAGGACAATTAGACTAGATAAGATCAGCAATTCTGATAAGATCAGGATATTCATTTGACACACCACTCTGCGGATTATGCACTCCTCAACCAGCCGCGAGCAAAAGGTCAGCAGAATGCAGAAAACAAGCAAAATTGGAAAATAGTGAAATTGGAATAAGGAGAATCATAAAGTATGGATTCAAAAGAGCAAAGTGATGACGACAAAATGTAATCCACGTGTAATCATAACAGAAGCAGGGGAATTCGAGAGGGAGAGTAAAAGGGGAGAGATAATGAGGAGGGTGAGGGTCTACTATACGTGGGGAGAAAGAATCACAAGACTCCTCTCCACTCTCACTCTTCATCTCGAGTCCAATCGCTTCCCCTCTTGCGCAGTGTCAGTTAGCACCTCTGCCCTCCTCTTCTCGGGTCTCTATCTCAATCCTAATCCTCCAACGCTCTGACGTGCATTTTTACGGACAGGCGTTGGAATACGAGGAATGCCGTAATTATTTCATACATAGATTAAAGGTGGAATTTGACACTGAATAGATGACACGCTTCATACTATCAAGGGACGGAGCAGAGGAATTATGAGGGATCCTATAAGAGAAGTGGAAGGAAGGAGGCAAAATGATTCTGCTATAGAGGAATATTGCAGGCAATGAACGTTCAGAATGTATGATAGAGTGGAATAATGATAGCTGATTCACAATATGATAGAGAATGGACGATGCAAAGGCAGGGTGATATTCACTTTTTTATGATTTAGCAGCGCATCAGAAAGATAATTCAGTATGAACATGCACATCATCATGGAAATACTGAAGTATGAAAGCAGACGAATACAAATTGAAGGTTCTTGATCATCTTTATTTCTCGTATTCGATCGATCTCAGCATCACACAACTGTTGACTGGCATGAGAAACTATACTATATCGAGCGATCGTTCTCATAGCACCCCTTCATAAGAGCTAGTTCAACTAAGTTCGTTCCCTTCCATAGAACCTATCCTGTTACTGGTGAGCGTGAAAGTTCACGTAGCCACTGGGGATGCGCTGGGTCTAACCTGTAATTATTATTATTTATTTACTAGTTAACGGGAGCAATCGATAAATATCCAAGGAACACGGTTGATTGGTCAATGCGGATCTTGTGAGCTGAAACAAATTTAAATTGTATTTTGTATAGTATTTGCATTTATTTTTTAATGATATATGTCATTGGATTGACAAAGCAAATAATTTTAAGATCAGACGATACATCCAGAGCTGTAGATTTATCGAAGTTGGAAAAAAATAACTTCTTGACTAGAAAATATTATATTTATACATCCGGTTGATACCTTCTCGTACAGATGGTTCCACCATCCTACTAGAATCCACAGTATTGACGTGACACATGGCTACTCATAAGCAGAACAACGCCATGTCGAAATAATGCACCAAAATAATAAATAAGTTAGGTGATTCTAGTGGTTTCTTGCTTCAATTCAAAGGTGTAAGCATGGCACCGCAAGGAGAAAGTGTCATGCACTCCACCATTTCTGTCCTAATGGAGGTGAGAGATCTGACCTAGGGCATAATAGGTGAGAGATCTGACCTAGGGCATAATAGGTGACAGACGAGATGCGTTGCGTGCACGCGTGCGGTCATGACCTTGACCAGAAGAAGAGTGAGGGAAATGTTGCTGTTTGATTGCCTTTCCTAGATTTTATCTGTTTTACGTCTTTAATTTGTTTATATTATTATTAAACCGCAAATTTACGAGACATATCACTCGATTAAACCCGATGATATTATTATTTACGCCGTTTCAGTCAATGTTTACTTTGTTTAGCACACTTTCTCAATAAATATGTTCTAATATTCGTGTTACGTGAATACATATTCGCTTAAAAATGTTTATTCATTAAAATTGCCCATTGTCAGTCGAGTCATCAGCACAACAAGCCCAACAGCTCAACAATGACTAAGCGAGGAGACTCTCAGCAGCAGCTTACTACCCCAGCCCGCTCCAAGTCGGCGCCCGAGTGAGTATTCTATTTTTATTTAAATTTTACGTGACATTGACTAGTAAAACATACGAAAATATTGAATATAGGTCAAATTTGGCTTTATATGGAAGAAACTCGAGTTGGAGAGCAATCCGGGTTAAAAACGTGAAATATTTCTGGCGGTTTGATAGAGAAAACTGTTGAAGGGCGAAGAGTTCGATCAAGAAAGCAAAGACACCGAGCAAGCCCACAGTCGAGGAGAAATCGAAGGACAAGCCCAGTGACAAGAAGAAGTGCAGAGCGTGCCACGAGTTTCACCCTCGCAAGCACGAGTAAGTTAATAAATATATTTATGCTATTTTGAAGAAATATCTGTGATGAATTTTAATGTGTTAGAAAGGAGACGTAGAATAATTCATTACACTTGGGATAGGAAATTGAGAAGGTGCTTTGGCTTCTTTAAACATTCCTCATTTAGTTTCGCGTACGAGAAGGTAGTCTTCGATAGGACGGAACCCGCTTGGCTCGAGTGGATCGAATGTGCTGCCTGCAACATGGAGTTTCACATCGGGTGAGAACATTTGTTGTTTATTTTTAGTGTGGATTAGATATTGGGTCCAATCTCGAACCTGTGCTAGAACACCTATGATGGCAATGACAATGAGTAAACATATATATATTTTTAATTATTTTATATTAGATGCGTCCTCATCCAGCCATTCGAGAAAATGTTGATCGGAAGCTACATCTGCGTACCTTGCACCAATGAAGATCGGAGGACGACAAGTATGTTCCTACTTCTCGTAGTTTCTCCTTTTCTTCCTTTAAAAAAATAGAAAAGAGATAAAAATAAATAATTAATTGATTTTTTTCCAGAGAAATCCCCCGAGGAGCTGGGAGAGACGGCCGATGGAGTACGTAATATTGGTTTATGGTTTGGTGGTTTTTTTTCAGATTATTGACCAATAAAATATTTTTGCAGATCGGCACCCAGCGATGGATCAACAGCTTCCTTGTGCCGAAGCAGTTCCCGAAGCCGTGAGTTCTTTCTTCAAATCATGTATCTCATTTTATATGTACGAATCGAAGGGTTTCAAAAATAGAAGTGATTAGGTTTATTTGAGTTCAGGCCTGCAGCTTCGTCGCAGGAGGAATACGGACTGCTCGAAATGGAAGATGGTGCACATTTCGCCCAGGAGTTCAAGACGAATTCTCCATGGCTTTCGGTAAGTGAACTCGTATTGAAAAAGTAAACGGCAACAGAAAAAAATAAAGAAAATAGAGGACAGATTTAGAGTCAGATAAATAGAGACAAAGTGATGATTATAAAAGTATTCTACCCTCAGATCTTCTTGATCAAGAGCAAGAAGGAGCTCGGCCTACAAGTCCCCCAGAAACCCTTCGGCACGCAGGAGCTCATCAAGTTGATGGGAGGTATGTACGATGATTTGCATATTAAACCAGTATTTCAAGATCTGAGATCCTTAGGATCCTAGTTGCTCGAAATAAGATCCTGAGATAATTGAAACAATTTAGTTAATACTTAACGATTACTTACTTCTAAAATGCAATAAATATTTACAGTCGATCCCACGCAGTGGTTGGAGAGCGTGATTGACGTGTCCGCTCAGATCACAACGAGGATGTCCCTCTCCACGTTCAGGTTGGTTAATGGGACACGAGGCGGTATTAGGGCGTGATTCCAGGGCCAAAACTATTGTACTATGTTTATTACGAAATCGGGCACCGTTTTGTGACATTTTTTTAACATTAATATTCTAATATTTAGCAACTTCTTCAACCTGGAGGCACACGAGCGAGAGAGGATCTACAATATCCTCAGTTTGGAGTACTCGAGGACAGGGTAAGTGGTTATTGTAAAGAGGGAAACAATGCAATTATGTCCTCAAAGAAGAACGAATAATAAATGATAAATGCAAAATGAGTAAAAAAAAATAGAGAACTAAGTTCGTCTTTTGCAGTCTCGCCGGTATCGTCATTCCTCCGGAAATCTATCGCACGCTGAGTCTCGCCGATCGGTACTGGCCACTCAATGGAGGTGAGTATTTGGTTTGTACTGATCCGATTCTATAATAGAACATGAGAATGTATACAGCTTCTTGCTTCTTATAAGGGACATCGCTAAACAATTTATTATTCAGAGTCCGCCGAGAAATGTGAGACGAAGCACGAGTCGATGCGCCCTGCAGTCGAGAGATTCGTGCTAATCGGGATGGGAGGGAGCTACACCGACTTCCACATCGATTTCGGCGGGTCGTCCGTGTGGTACCACGTTTTTCAAGTGAGTGTTCTATTCAATTTACTACATTTTATTTTGTTTTTTTTTTTACTTTTATTTTTATTTTGTTTTTGATATGGCAGTGTAAGAGAGGACTATGTCTATTGAGCAATCACGCGCACAAGAATATATGAAACGGTTACAAAAAATAAACATTCCAGGGCCAGAAGATCTTCTACGTGGCTCCCCCCACCTCGAGGAACCTCCAGACCTTCGAGGTTCAAAATTTTTCACTGATCATAATATAAACCGTGCAAAACATGGTTTCACAATATAGCAAGTTCTAATGTAAATATGTGGCAGGATCACAAGAACAGCGATCACCAAACTACCGTATTCTTGGGTGATCTTCTGGAGAACTGCTCGAGGGTAAGCTAGTGTTCTTTTGGTCATCAAATAACAATTAATTACTTGCAGGTGGTCATTGATGCAGGCCAGACTCTGCTCGTCCCTAGCGGATGGGTCCATGCCGTACATACGCCCATGGACTCGATCGTCTTTGGCGGCAATTTCCTGACTCTTCAGGGGCTGGAGATGCAAATTGAGTGAGTACTCTTTTTCAGAGCGAGATTATTGTTTGCAATCAATTCTTGCAGGATTCAGAAAATGGACACGCGCAGAGAGTTGGGAGATGAGTTCGGCTATCCCTCATTTAACACAGTCATGTTCTACACTGCACTCACGCTGAGCAAGCAGCTCAAGGGTATGTTTATGCTTCCTCTTCAGTCAAATTTAAAGCAGAGCATAGCCGAAAATGCTTAGTATATAGTGTAATAATAACAGCGTGGTTGGCGATCTTACGTCATCGTTATCTTGATTGCAGAACACTGTGAGCAGCAGGCGAGCGGATCAGAGGGCGAGTTCCCGTACCTCTCAAGCGCGTCAGCACTCGTGGAGTATCTCAAGGAGGCGGACAAGGAGGTGGGAGATTTAAATATACTATAAAATTGCACCAATATTTGAGCATAATTCGCCTCTTTGATTTCACAGTTAGCTCTTGAATAAATGCGTTATTAAGGTCACCTCCATGAAAAAGAATCCCTCGAAATTTGCCAGAGGACTGACGAAGAAGGAAATCGTCGAGCAGTTGGAAGCAGCAGTGAAAATGGCGCAACAGGTACAGTAGTTTTACTTCACTACGCGACATATTCATCTTACTTTTTCTTATTCGTACGTGAGCTGAATAGTCTTTCAGTCTTCGTTTTTTCACATTTTTATACTTTTTCTCACTCGAGATCTTTGAAATAGCCTCCATAGACTCTGAACATTGTTCGATATCGTAACCAGACTACGAGCAGGATATTTTTTTTGCAAAATGTGATAAATTACAGAAAGGTGAAGTTGTTGCCGATTCTATAACGGAGAGTGGGAGCAAGGGAGAGAGTGAGAAGAAGGAAAATAATGACGAGACGAAAGAGAATGTGGATGACACTGAGGAAACTAAGGAAAACGAATGTGAGTGAAGATGAGGGTAAATTTACTTAGAAGGTCTTCGAAATCAATCTGGGTATTCGAGGTCAACAATTTTGTAGTAAAAAATAAATGGGGGTCTACACTGATAGAGAGGCAGAAATAAAACTGGAATTATAGTGCCGGATGAGGATCAAGAAGAGGATGAAACGGAGAAGAATCCGGAGAATAAGGATGAAGAAGAGGAGATCATTCTGGAAGATGTTGAAGAAGAGAAGCCAGATGATGTGGAGGAACAGATTTTCCATCAGAACAAGGGTTAGTTTTCAATCTCCCTTGTTCGTCTCTTATTATCTCTTCGAGCCTGATTTTACGGAGATAACTTAGTCAGTGCATACTCAATCGGAACTGTTGTTCAGCTTTCCTATCACGCGGTGATCATAGTTAAATGATGTGCCATGTTCAGATGATGGAGTCGATGATGTCATGAAAATTCTTCGCAGTTCACAGCGTTCGACCTCATCAGCGAATCGAACTCGTCCGATGTAAATATTATACCTTATCATAGATTTCATTTTTTTGAAAAATATTTATCAAAATAATTTCAGGAAGAGGCGCAATTCGGACGGTGGAGAGAACGAGCGTATCAAGAGAGTGCGAACTGGTGAGATGAAGATTTGCTCGAACTCGTTCAAACTGAATTTATTGTAGGAGAAGCACAAAGATCAAGAGTGAGTCAGAAGAAGGTGAAGGACGAGGAAGAAAGAAAGAGACGAGCGGTGGAGGAGAAGAAAGCCGAGATGAAGAGGAAGGTTGCAGAGGAGATGAATAGGATGGAGCAGCTCCGCAACAATCCTCCTCCAACTATCCAAGGACAACTGGATGGTAGGTTTATATTACTCCAACTCGGCTACCCATACTGGAGCAATTGGTTATTGCAAATGTAAGAAGAGTTGTTTTAAATATACACTTTCCAGTGCCTCGATCTGACAAGCAAGATGATGATGACTACTACGCTCGAATGGTTATCGAACACCAAGGTGAGCCGCGCAACATTTCGCTGAAATTAACATCGGGGGGAAACAAAAAAACAAAAACAACAGAAAATGGGAAAAAATATCATTGCAGCGCTCGAGTCAGCCGCCGAGAAGAAAAGGAGAGCGTCGGAACAAGCGAGAGAAGCTGAGAGAGCTGCTATTGCTCTCAGAAAGAAGATAGAAGATGAAGAGAAAGTTGTCGAAGCCCGCGCCCAGGTGAGATCGTTAAAAATGAAAAGATTCTAACGGAAAGTTCAAAGTTTCAAAAAAAGGATAAATTAGCAAAAAAAAATGTCAAATACTGTTTTTGCAGATGACGAGAGAGGCAATTGCGTCGATAGAGCAGGAGAGAAGGAGAAGGAATCAGCTGATGGGAGCTCACGTCCAAGCATTTCTGGCTGAGATGGCTGCACTACAGGCGGTAGGCAATGGACAGGTTGCTGCTGCTGCGGGAATCGAGGAAGTAGCCGATCAAAGACAGTGAAGATTCTCCGAACAGTGAGAAACTGAGAGAGCCAAAAGCGACAGTCATGCACTTCCCTTCTGCTCTGTGTTTTGTCAAATTCCCCTTTCCTTCTCATCCGCATCTCATTCAAGTATATCTTGTCAAAGCCTTGTGTCTTGTCCAAGTCGCCTTACCTTGTCCGTCCTTACTGTGTCTGTTCAGAGCCCTATTTCCCTCTCTTCTGTGTATTGTCCAAGTTCCTTTCACTACGAATTTTGGTTTTGCCTTTGTACTGTATTAACTTGCTCGTGCAAGTGATCGCTCCGAAGTTAGCGAGATAGTTATATTTTTCGAAATAGTTTTCGAAGTTATATTTTTCGAAATAGTTTTTTTTTGTTTAGGGATACTATAATGCTACTGAACTGTCGGAATATAAGGAGTTTTTTATTTGTAATAAGCTCGTAAGAATATTCCAATTTCTTATAAATAATGTGCTTAGATTATTCCCATATTGCCAATGTTTGCCAATATATTATCTTTTTTATCGCCAAAAAAATCTATATATTTTTTCGTTTTCCTTGTTGCTGTCCATTTCCTCATTATTATCGATATCACCGGTATTCTCTGTAAATACGTGGATAAAGTTCATTAACTCAATAAATGAGCACATATCAAAAAGCGAAACATCGAACATACTATTCCGGAATCAGCCTCTTAAGAGACCGGATCTGAGAAAAGTGACCACTGCCCGGACATTGCGCCAGGATTTTCGATTCCGGCCACCATACTCATAGGGCCTGAGGGGCCTTTGACCTTGTTTACAAAAATGATGACGTCACCGGCCGTATTGCGAAATGCGGCGCGCCAGGTGCGGGCATGTGTAAAAGTGATGAAAATTCATAATTTCTCA
>LS488627.1:882132-908695 GCA_900490705.1 Pristionchus arcanus | reverse complement strand
TCCGGACATTGCGCCAGGATTTTCGATTCCGGCCACCATACTCATAGGGCCTGAGGGGCCTTTGACCTTGTTTACAAAAATGATGACGTCACCGGCCGTATTGCGAAATGCGGCGCGCCAGGTGCGGGCATGCGGAAAAGTCACGAAAATTCATATTTTCTCAACGGAATAAGATAGATCCAAAATTCCTTTTGCAGTATGTTAGGCATGCCTAGAGTGCACCATACCACTATTGGGATCAAAATTTGGTCGATTCCTGTTGCGACTTTTTCACTAACATTTTCACATTTATCGATTTCTTAGTATCGCAAAGCCAATTCTGCCCACACAAACTGGGTATGTGGAAATACCCCACTTCCTCCTGCACCAATCCCACCACATATGAACAGGATTGGAGCATTATGTTTTTTGAAAAGTTGCATTTTATGGTCCAAAGTCATCTCAATGTCAGCTTGTCAAAGCGATTAGCATTTCCTGACAATGAGAATCTAACTAATTATCCTACAAATAGTATTACTACACCCTTATGTGAATATATATTATCATAGGAATCGATTTCGCCATGGTCATTTTTTTCGACCATGACCCGGGGTTCATGCCTCGATCGTGAATCATGACCATGAACCCCGGGTCATGGTCCGATATGGACGGAAAAAGTCATGATGAAGAATCCTCAAGTACTATATGCCAATGTATGCTGCGCTACCCAAGTAATATATTGCAACCGATATAGCCGTTCTTAGGTTGCGATATAAAAATCACTAACTGATTTTACTAAAATTTTAGATAAAAAGTCAGTTGTCGATTCCGCACTTGTTGGATTACGGTAATTTGGGTTGCTATATATGACTTGGGTAGTGCAGCATGCATTGGCGTATAGTACTTGAGGATTCTTCATCATGACTTTTTCCGTCCATTTCGGACCATGACCCGGGGTTCATGGTCGTGAATCACATTCGAGGCATGAACCCCGGGTCATGATCGAAAAAAATGACCATGGCGAAATCGATTCCAATTGTAATAAATATTCACATAAGGGTGTAGTAATACTATTTATAGGATAATTAGTTAGATTCTCATTGTCAGGAAATGCTAATCGCTTTGACAAGCTGACATTGAGATGACTTTGGACCATAAAATGCAACTTTTCAAAAAACATAATGCTCTAATCCTGTTCATATGTGGTGGGATTGGTGCAGGAGGAAGTGGGGTATTTACACATACCCAGTTCGTGTGGGCAGAATTGGCTTTGCGATACTAAGAAATCGATAAATGTGAAAATGTTAGTGAAAAAGTCGCAACAGGAATCGACCAAATTTTGATCCCAATAGTGGTATGGTGCACTCTAGGCATGCCTAACATACTGCAAAAGGAATTTTGGATCTATCTTATTCCGTTGAGAAAATATGAATTTTCGTGACTTTTCCGCATGCCCGCACCTGGCGCGCCGCATTTCGCAATACGGCCGGTGACGTCATCATTTTTGTAAACAAGGTCAAAGGCCCCTCATGCCCTATGAGTATGGTGGCCGGAATCGAAAATCCTGGCGCAATGTCCGGAAATCGGCCAAAATGGTGAATTTTCTCAGATCCGCTCTCTTAAGTCAT
The DNA here is from genome assembly GCA_900490705.1 of Pristionchus arcanus. Lineage (NCBI taxonomy): Eukaryota > Metazoa > Nematoda > Chromadorea > Rhabditida > Neodiplogasteridae > Pristionchus > Pristionchus arcanus. The sequence continues at coordinate 907,088 of LS488627.1, read as the reverse complement.
GCACAGTCTTCTTTGGTTTGTGATAACCAAGGAGAATGAGTTTGGAGTGATGGACAAGCTCGAGATCTGATTTATCTACGATCGAGCTTGATATTTATTATACTTGCACCTAAATAGGCCGCGTAGCTCTCTAATTGGACCTTGTCGTTTGGTCATTCTCGTGTTGCTCGCGACCTTGAAGTGGCTACTCTATACCCTTCCTAAACTGACAGCAGCGAACAAACTGAATTTCACGTTTCGCTTGTGATTTATATGCTTACTATTGACGATTTCGACCATGTTTTGTTCCGGAAATACCTTCGAACTTCAGAATGCTTCAATCGGTGATTGCTGAGAGAATAGAGGAGGAAGTGAGATCTTCCATAGATGCTTTGAAATCTGAGGAAAACAAGCTGATGCAATGCCAGAATATAAAGAGGTTATTGATCTTTCGTGATTGTTCCATCTTCGTTAATTCATATACGAACACAGAGGTCGATCACATCTAGTCGCTGTAGATAAATATTCATACAACTCACAGATTCGACCCATGCGATTCTCCAATCGACGCTTATAAGTGGAAGCGATTTCATGAGCACCTAAGGAAAGCAAAGCCACATCAGGCAACCGTGAGCTCGATTCATGGTATGTTTTTGATTTATTGCGTTTATTGGCGCTTAATTTGCTCCTCACGTCTCGTTTCACCTTTCCACGAACGAGCCGTGAGAGATGGCATTGAGAGATAGTGTATTGAGCGGTGCTCTGCAACTCTTACTCAAAGAACGAGACACACGAAGGTGAAAGAGTTTCATTTCAGTTCAAACCTTCCCATATTTTGCAGGAAACTATAAACAACTAAAGGAACTGACTTTGGGAGATCTGATAGGAAAAAGGAAGAGAACTCACACAAACAACCTGCACGCCAGCGTTGTTCCGACGAAGAGCACCCGTAAGGATAACGGGAGTCAAACATTTGAATGTGCACCACTCATTCCTTCGGAAGATGAAAAATCAATGATAGGAGGTGAGTGTGATAGTAAACAAGAATCAGGACACATAACATAAGCGATGTTGACATGTTATTCAGTCAATTTCAGCAGGTCTGACTGTTGAGGACGTCGCTCGGTTGCTACACTCTAATACCCAAACGAAACCAGCAAGAGAACCGTATATCAACCCTAGTCATATCGAGAACTATCCCTCGACAAGACGCGTGCAATGGCGGACACGCAACGGCGATATTACAATCAATGAACTGCCACATAATACGAAAAGGGTACGTTTGAATAAAGTGAAATTGGAAGGGCAAAAACGCTTGAACATTACTTTACAAATGGTTTCTGTGGATCAGTAAGGATTCTCAAGGGGATATGGACATTGTATTGAACCTCGTGTCTGACTCTTAACTGATACAACATTCTTCAGGATTTATTTTACTGGAAGACCGAATTGCTGGAGCCGTCTCTTCTCGAATTCATCGATCCTTCCTCATTTTCTAAAGGATCGACAGAGCAAATAATGATGATGACGGATAAGGAAATAGAAGAAGAATTGCTGACAGACCCAGAGGTTGGTCGATTGATTTGCAACGCTAGCGAATTTGAAAAATCGAGGATAACAAACTGCCAAAGTGGGCTTAAGAAGTCTATTAGAGTTAGCGAAGACACAGGGCGTGTCGGGTGTCCTCACTCTTTGTGCATTAATATTTTATGTCTATAATGAAATTATAATCGGCGTTGTTCGATAATGGTTCATTGCAGGCCTCTCTAGCCGAGATCTATAAGAAAAGGGACGTGCGAATGCAAATCTACGCTGCTCTGGGAGAGGCGCCACCCAAGGGAAGACCTCCTCGTAATGAGATGGAAATATTGAAGGAAAGAGTGAGAATGAAGTTCGGGGCAAAATCGAGAGAAATTGCGGACAAGGCGAGAGTTTGACCTGTTTTTGTAATCCTCCCCTGTTATTTTTCAATGTTTGTTGCATTTGCATGTCAATTAACTTTGTGGCAATTGAGCACTTATCGATAAACCATCGGCTACTGAGAAAGATTAACAGGTTCATATGAATAGGTAATATCTATAATACAATGGTTGCCTAGACTATCGGAAATGTGCACAAATAAAAATGGGGAAAAGACATGGAGAAATCACCTACGCAGATTCTCAAAATTCGAACCTGTGGGGTCAGATAACGAAAATATTGAACCGTGAATTGCATAGACAAAGAAAAAAAGCTTCTAAGGTGACACAGAACAGGTGAGACAATATGAGAAGTAATCTAGTCAATTCTGGAATGAGTCTGAAGTAGATTGAAGAGGAAATGAAACGAAGACAGCAACAAGGCCTCATAGAATACGATTTATAATGGTAAATCTTTGACAGGGTGAAGTAAGAAAGAGCGAAGGATGCGTTCGGATGAGAAAGAGACACGCGGACCAGACAGTCGGAGTGAATCTGAAATATTTGATCGCCAGTGGAATTTTATTGTCAATATTATTGACGCATTTACTCTTTCCACTTCTAACTATCCATAGCTAAAGAATGACAATTGCTCGACAATACCTTTACACGGAAGTTACTCAAATCAAAGCAGAAGCCGATCGGATTTGATGAGAGACCGACTAGAAACGAAGTGAATATTTGGAACGAATCTGAAATTGTTTTCAGAAATAGTCCGCTAATTTCACAAATCGTTTAAAAAATATTTTCAGCGTGTAGCCTAAAGGCGGCCCACAATAATACAACAGTTGCCCTATTCTAGCAGTACCTCGTTTGCTCGACTATACGCTCCATTGCTCGATATGTAGGAGATGATCCTGAGATTAGCATTTATTAGTTCAGTATTATTCTCTTTTCGCTCACCACTTCCAAGAGTGATTCTTCTCTAGAGTCTCCTTACTTCCCACAACGATGAAGCCCATTTTGGCACGCGTGAGAGCGACGTTCAACCGATGTTGTTCACTAACGAACGAACTCCGGCTCTCCGAAAGTGCGAGTCGTCATCAGAATGACTATATCGGCCTCGGAGCCTTGCGAAGAATCAACCGTGCCCACCTGCAATGTATCTTATTACTGACAATTTTGTGCGTTTAAAATGCTCATCGAACTAAATGCGCTGGTTATCGAGATACCGCGAGAGAGAACAGAGGAAGGACGGAACTCGGCGGAGTACAAGTACTCGCCTTCTCCTCCTCCCTTCTCCATCTCAAGATAATCTGTCTATCACCCACCGTCAGTGTTCGATTCCTCATCTTCATGCGATCCTTCTGCATCTTGTAGAACGAGAAAACCCGGAGCGAATACTCATCCCTCTCAGCCTTGAATCGATTCGTTAATAGATCGACAATCTCGAGTTCCTCCATGTTGAATCTTGACCCAGATGCGGACACCTCCTCATCTTTTCCCTCCAAATCCACGAAGAGAACCGGCACAGCGCCTTGGAAGAGGTCGGGAAGGAAACGGCTCGAGCGTTCTGACGTGCAACGAAGTGAATCTCCATAGAATAGACTCGAGGATATCTCTCCGATTCCCGGCTCCATTCTTCTGCAGTTCCTCAGTGTCACACGGAGAACCTTCCTACTCCTCTCCAGGACTCGCCACTGAATAAGCTCCGAAGTTCACATTAAAGTGTGGTTCGTTCAGACGGCAGAATGGAGGAAGCTGGCGAGGGTCTCCACAGTAACGTTGGCACGCGTTAGGAAGGGCCTCAGTAAGGGCGAGTAGACTCGATTCAGGGATTTGAGAAGCCTCATCGGCGAATAGAACAATCTTCTTCTTCGACTTGATGAACTCGGTCAGAGCATTCTTCTTGGGCTTGCCGAATGTTCGTTTCTTATCCTCATTATCGTTCATCGCCTTCAGAAGAGTATCGATCGTCATACACAGGACATTCGGTCTTTCCACTTTGATCACCCTCTCGAGATTGTTCTTGGTAATGCATCGAAATACTCCGTCCATGTCATTGAGTTTCAGTTTTTGACTTGAATCTCGTTTGGATGGGTCAGGATTCTCGTCTCGAATTGCATTCATCGACTTCATCAACTGCCTCAGTGGTCTGGCGGACTTCTTCAGCTCGCGGTCAGCTGATCTAGTGATTATTCTGGAGAGGTCGGCTTCAGTAGATTCTTCGTCGTGTCTGAAGATGACTCGGAGGACTCTGGTCTTGGACGTGTTTGCCTTCTTCTGGATCTTCTCCGCCACTACTCCAACGGCAGTGTTCGTAATGGCAAGAACGATCACGAGCACGTCGGGATTGTTGATCACTGTTTGATGGACGCTCTCTCCGAGTACAAATGTCTTTCCGCAACCTGGCCCCGCATCCAAATATACGCGAATGTTATGGAGTGATGCTGAGAGAACGATGAACTCGTGCTGCTCTCGATCCCATTCGACTCCGGCGAGATTAGCGATGGCATACCCCTGCTTGTGTGGAGTGTCTGGTCTCTCGTTCACGCAGTCATAGATGGTCTTGAGTATTTCCTCTCCACGGCCTGTTCCAATGACGACTCCTCTTTGCACACAACGATGGGACGGGTCCTGGGATGGTTCTAGGAGTGTGGCAGTGGCTTCCCCTTCAGGTAGATCGTCAGACTCGAGATCCATAACCATCTCGATGATCTGGTTAGTATCGGCGAATCGAGAAATGAGAATCGTTGCGAAGAACATTCCGATATTGGTTTCGACCTGTAACATGAAACATATTTTATATATTATCATTTTTTATATTTATATTTTATATATTAATTTATGATATTTTAAATTTAAGATTTTGAATTTCTAAATTTCAAAAATTTTCGAAAAATATGAAATTTTTTTCGAAAAATAGATAAAACGAGAAGATCTCACCGTCAACATCTCTCCTTCACTCCATCCCTCTTCCCTCGTCTTCCCGATGATTACGGATCGAAAGATGCCTCGATTTCCATGCTTATTCCGCGTCGTCGTCACAAGCTGGAGGGTGATCGTCCTCGGTGCAAGGTCGAGACACTTCCGTTCCTCCCTCATCAATCCACTTGTGCCTGAAGATATGGTATCTTTAGCCAGCCAGTTGGTACACTTAAAATCTGAATTCAATTCAACTTCTGTGATGAATCCACAAAAATACGGTGAAGAGATCTTAATCGGGTACGAGATCTTGAACGATGGCACTTACCGAGCTGGATGAGTTCGATCATCGTTTTCCACTTCGGAAGTTCAGCCGCCAAATCCATCTTCTCCACTCCACTCCTCTGACGAATTACCTTCATTATCGGTCCTTCCACCTTCTCGATTCTCACGGGATGAATCTCCTCTTGTCCAGTCGATTCCTGAAGGTAATGCGGGCTAGCATATCCGTTGACATGTAATAACGTGAGCATCTGATCTTACCTCGAATACGAACTTGAATAGTGTTTGGATGGCTTCTTCAGATGCAGGTATAGCCGAGAGGAACTTGCAGCATACATTCGTTTGATAGTGCACAGTCACGACGCCTTCCAGGGTGACGAAGGGAACCTATAAAGACAATTGTTAGTCGCGGTAGAATGATAGAATCAAAGTGAATCGCTTAGTCACGCCCTACAAACTTCTGTCTCATGTTAAACTATAATTCAATTATATGTCTGCCATAAAGTGAAAACGTAGGGTCATAAATTTGCAAGATAGTATGATTCCACCTCGATGGCATCCTCCTTGTCATTTCCCATTCCTCCCAGAGTCAATCGTCCATCCGTTATATTCGTTGCTTCTCTCGATATCAACCATTATAGCTTCACTACTGGACATTATATAAGGTGCATTACGGAGTCCACATTACATTACATTAGGAGTACATTATTAGTAAATGGAGCATTGTGGGCGGAGAAACGTAAAACAAGGAGTACATAATGTCGTAAACCCATTGTTCCTAGTTCGATATCAAATCTTTCGGAGAGACCTCGTCTCGTTACATGTCTACCAATCTCATAATTTCTGTTTTTTGAAGCTAGTGCAGACCCATTTCAGCAGTTTGCTGAGTTTCCCGGGTAGAGGAGAGGCAAAGGGGATGGTGGTTAGAGCGAGGAGGAGAGAGGAAAGGGGGAAGAGATCAGCCCCCTCTAGCAGCGTGCTTCCCACACGCGTTCGTGGTGTAATGGTCAGCATGGATGCCTTCCAAGCATTCGACGGGGGTTCGATTCCCCCCGAACGCAGTAATGTTTTGCCTAATTTTGCTTATCAATAACATTAGGTTTATAGTGAAAGGTCTTTCCGAAAGACTCTGACGTTGTACGCACTATCCTCTTAGTCTATTGAGCAAACAGAGGACAGATCATGCATGACTAGACTTTGCCATTTATCACTCCTTTACTTTTGCTCGTAACCGAGGAAACTCTCTATCTCTTCTCTTCAGCCATCAAAACAAAAAAAAAATTTCTTTTTATCAGTATAGACAACGAGATGGATGTCAACGATCCAAGCTTTATTATGATTCTCTCGATCACCCGTAACAGTTGCAGTTTATTGAGGTTCTTCTCATTTGCCTGGTCTCACATGTGGATCGTGACGATGATTATACGCTTCTTTCACTATCAATTCCTCAATAATTTCCAACATCCGAAGTGGTGTGACGTGTCTCTCGCCTGTAATTATTTTGTTGTTATTGTTCTCGCGTGCTCGTCAAAATGCGAGTAAATAATCGAGACAGCTAGAAAACAATGTCGGGAAACATGATTAGAACTTTACACTTCGATGATTTTTGAATTTTGTCAGTTTGATCTCAGAAAAAAGGGAAAATCATGCATCTAGTTGGCCTATCTCAGTCTGAGCGCGATTGCGCGATTGCTGTCGTAAATAGTCTTCATAGCTATAGTATACTGAACATTTCCAACAAAAAATGTGCGAGGTAAGCAGGTAGGTCTCTTGTCTTCTCGTTAACTTTAGTATCTTACCTCGCTGAGAATGGGGAGCAGCACATGAAACTGCGACCAACATGAGCAGAACCAAGCACGACAATGTTGTGAAAGCTCGCGGCATTTCCGAAAATCCACTCAATGAAAGGATGGCTACAAACCTTCTATCCTAGACGCCTTTTATAACCCGTGCGAGATAATCTAATGGCAGATAACTCTAATCCGGGCGTCGATTTACAACTAGCATATTTTCCAACTCATTTTCCCAACTCAAAACTCTTGTTAATATTTGTATTTGTTATTTGTAATTAATATTTGTCAAATCTTTTATGCAAATTTAAGATAAACAAATAAAATTTCTTTCGAAAATCACTAGGGAATGTTATGGGCGTAGATTGTCGTTCATTCCACTGGTGGAATTTATCCTCAAAGCAGTCTAAACCTCTTAAGAGCATGGCTGATTAGAGTACTGAGATGCTTTGATAACAGCGCCCTTCCCGAGAATGCATTATGAAGTATTCTAATCTGTCTGGTATTGCTGGGTGTGGCTGAATGAGGAAGTGATCATCTTCATTATCTTATTCTAAGCCTATTCTTCCCCATCCTTCCCCTCATCTGATCTCATTCTATTGCTCTAATCTCATGCTACTTATGTAACATTCCCATCATTGCTCATTTGATCTCATAAACTCTCGTTGCCCTTTTTCATCATCATCTCCCATACATTCATTACTCGGAATACAATTAAAAAGTTTCTTGTGACCTCCGAGATTGAGTCCGCGTCGATTCTCGTTCTTTTTCTAGCCATTAACCTTCTAGTGGGGCCAATTTTGCGAGAGGAGGAGGAGGGAGGGGCGAACTAAGGAGATCCTTCCTTCTCCTCCTCCTTGAATCTTCCCTCCATTTCACTCTGTTGTCCGAGGAAACGAAGAAAGGCTCGTCAATATGAATCCCTCCTTCTTCCATCTGACATTTTGCCTCAGCCCTTCCTATACTTTTTGTTGGGCTGAAGTTACAGTAGTCGCTTTCTCTATTTAGATTTACTTTTTGTACTCTAGTAGCTTTATAGCAAGAGTGAATGAACCTTTGTTACAATCGTACCTGTGATAAGCATACAATGATGCAACTCTGATTTTTTTCTGAGAATAACATACAAAAGTCCATTCTCAACATCACCCACCCATCCTCCTCGACAACTTGTTTACCATTGGAAACTCTCGGAAGATCATTAGTGTGAATAACGTGGGAGGCGCGAACTACGTCGTCACAAGAATTTTGCAAACTTTGAGGCCGCCTAACCCAATTAGAATGTGTCACTCAATCTTAGAGAACGTCACACAATCAACCCATCCGTTTCGCATTTCTCTTCTCCTCCTCTTTTCCTGTGATTGTCCTCGGAAACATCGTTCTTGACCATTATTTACCGCCATTTTGTCTATGCGTTTTCACTTTTGCTTTTATGTTTCGCTTTACTTCTTTTCCTATTACAGATGGCAGATAAACCTTCTCCACCGTTGTCTCCCCGTCCTTCCCCTCCTTCCGGAGAGCCACTTCCTCAGGATAATTCAACAGTTCAACGTCCTCAATCGCTAGCTGAACTATACGCACATCCGCAATCTGTATCTGAATTGCGCAGACAAATCCACACCTTATACCCCGTGACTCCTCCTCCATCGCCGATCAGACGATCATATCGCTCGCGTACGGTCTATGAGACTTCCTCCTGCCCTAACATTCAGGATTTCGCACAAGTAAGCAAATGTTTCTTTTCATGACACTTTCTTCCAATTATCTCGAATCTCTGTTGATACCAATAGATATTTGAAAGTTTAGATTCGTCATACGATGGAGATGGATAAGACCCTTTATCATATCTCCGCCGTTGAGCAAGCCCTGGAGGAGTGCTCCAACAAGGAGGAATACACAGATGTAAATCTTCCATTTTCGCTCAAACGTTCAATATATTCAATATAACAATATGAACTTTTGATACCTTATCTTGATCAGCGAGAGCGATACCAATGAATATTTTCTTCAGGATGAATGCATTCGTCAGCAGAATCTCTTCACCAGGATTGGGGAACTTAAGAATACCTACAAGGCCATGCAGAAAGTCGAGGACATTGAATTCCCCATTCGCTTCGTCAGACCGCTTAAGAAGTCGATGAAACGCCGTTCGCACTCCCACTAATTCGCATATGCTTTGATTATTGTAATTTAATTACTAATTAACGTAAAACTATGTATGTGTCAGCCGGCGTAACCGGTGAGTTATTTAAACGCTTTACGTGGATACACGTCTATCTATTACCATTGCCTTGTCAAACAAAACCCTGTTGAGTGCCGACTATATATGCTTGTAGAGATTGGCCTTTTCCCATCGTTTTGATCCCATCGTTCAATCTGATGATTGTTTGTTAGGAGTTCGTTGGGATAAGAGCTTTAGTGCTTTGTACCGAAATAAAGAATGCTTCGAAAATGAGAAAGGAGAGAAGAAGAATATTTCGTGATGATAATTGAGATCACACAGCTACCGTATTATGTCAATCTTAAGATAGAAGATTCTAAAGATTCTAAGATGTGATTCGTCTGATTGTTTTCACTCCATTAAGCTTCCCTATGCAGAAAGATGTTCCCTGTACTATAACTCAACATTCAGAAGATGTACATGGAATGTTTTCAAACCAAAAAAGGCTTTTATTTAACAGTTTATTTCACACTCACGCTACCTGATGGAACTCGGCCGCCATACATGTTACGATATGACTGGGATTCTTGGGGCAAGAGGGGACGAATAAGGGGAAAAGATGAAGGAAACGAGCGCCCGTTTTCAAAATATTGGTGGTTCATGGAGACCAGGGAAGGATATCAATGCATACGGGACTCGAGAAGAGTCAGGAGAAGAGTCGGAGATTAGTTTCCACAGCAAACCTTCTGGATCTCCGAGGGTCTGCACATGTGAGTACAGCACATCGTACTGATCAATTTGGAGTCGGCAGCACGACGAGCTCTGGAGTTGAAGGCGACTGTAGAGGGAGTGGCAGTATCGACAATGTTGAGAGCCTTCTCATCCGTGACTGCAATGAAAGAAATAATTAACGCAAAATTGCATGTCGAAATATATTAGATATCTTCTAACAATGGACTATGTAATAATGAACGTAACGAACTCACGAGGGAAGATTTCTTCTTTGCACACAGGGGCATTGGGAATGCAAAGATTGTTATCCATGATATGCTGAAGTAGCTTGGTGCCACACATGCGGAAGGCCGCATCGTTGGCCCTCGTGCAGCCAAGAAGAGCGATGAGGGCGACATACGAGAGGGACCGAAGTAGGAGCATCTTTTTGCTATAATGGAAAGAAGTTGCAAGTTAGTGAGAAAGTGGTTACTGAGCGTGGTAAGAAGCGAGTGCTGTCGGAATTTATGGATTACTTGTGAGCAGAGGTGGTAAAGAGGAGAAAGTGGGTAGGCATTTGGAAAATAGAGGACCGAAAGAGGAGCATATTAAATCAAGATAGTTATAATGGGAAAAGAGGTACTGGTAAACCTCACACAAGATGGTTAACATACGAAACGGAAATACTCGATTACGGCTGTGGCGTTGTTAATGTGGAAAGAAGGACTCAGCAGCAGTGAGATGAGAAAAGGTAGAAGAAAGATTGAAGAAAAAAAAAGATTCAGAGATGACCTAATATATAATTCGAATCTGCCCTACCACTATTGACGTTCATAATATAATTAATAACAAGAATGCCAAGCATTTTCTGTCACTATTTGAGCACAGAATGTAGCGAAAGCGCAATAGTCTCAAGCAAAAGGTTGTATAGCATCAGATGCCAACAGTTTGGAGCAAGGGAAGGCTCTTGTGAACCTATAGCCAGTAGAATGAGTACAATGGAAAAAGAGCATTTATACTGCAGTGGGTGGAGCCTACAGAAGGCGGAGCCTAAAAGAGGAGGAGAATAACGGATTTACGGGGCCGTGACGAGTGAGAAAAAGATAGGAGGAATACAAAATCGATTGGGCAAGTATCCAACTGAATGTGAGATAACTAAACTATCAAATCGGGGCTAGTTTATCTAGGCTTAGTTCACCTGGGCTTAGATCGTACCATCCACTGTAAAAAGATTTAACAATTCCCATCGCGGGGCGAGATACTTACAATAGAATGCAAATATGTCTGGATGATTTGACAGCATTCAGCGGAGTATCAATCGCTGCCTGTAGACGACAAACCGATTTGTAGAATCAGGAGATTTCTTGGAGAATGTCAGAGGGGATAAAAGAATGGGAGATGCAGCCGAGAATATAATCAATATGAACAGTTGTGTTATTTTTCAGTAGTTTCAATAAATGGATGGATAGAATTTGCTGGTTTAGCCGTTAGCCGTTGAGTCTTACTTTCAATTATGTACCGTGAGTAGTACGGAGGCGTCTCACTCATAGTTATTACTTCTACTCACTTCGAAGTTTCACGAAACTGATAATTAAAAGCTGTACGTGTAGATCACCCATGTATTTCAACATCCTTGGGCATACCTAGCTTTTGTGGATGTAGTCGATCGAATTCCTGACATAAAAAACTGAGTCATTACAACACAATCATTCATGCAAACTTGTTCTCGTCTCTCCCTCGTACCTCCTGAAGCCTCGGATCCTTATGTTCAACTTCTGGTTACTTTCCCTTTGGAGTACGGTAGCATTTCACTCACATTTATTGCTTCTATGACGCCGCTTCGGATTTGTAGGAAACGGAGAAGAAGAGGGACTCAAGTGAGCAACAACTTTTTCCGTAAAAAGGTCACGACGATGAAAAGATTTGAGATGGAAACGTATTAAACCCGTGGGCAGGGTTGAATAATTGAGTACGCTACTCCTTGTAGCACTGAAAAGTAGTTTGAAATAGTGCTGTTTTCGAGAGGATAAGAAGGAAGTTGCAGCACGATAAAAATATTTTCGTGTTGGATTCTTGAACTTATATCTTGGTTTTACTTGGTTATCTATCTTAACCTGCAATATATCTCATCGACGTATTATTCGGAAGGTACTGCAGATCTGTCTGGAGGATTTGAAAGCACTCAATGGATTATCAGACACTCTCAGTAGACGACAAGCCAATTTTATGGAAGGCGCTTTCATCTCTTCCTGGAGAATGGATACAATCGAGAAAAGAACGTCCACTGAAGACAAGGGAACCGATGATAAGTATGATCACATATCTTTGTCATGAGTGTTTAATACCGAGATTGCACAACTACATCAGATGGAAGCTCTATTTCATCATAAAGGTTCGATTCAGAGGACATTTCATCCTTTCCCTTTACTCTATGCATAGATTCATCGAGGAAAAAGCAGGCCGAGTGGAATCACATTGGTAGTTTTAACAATAAGACTATTGCACGCATAATGATTTATATCAACCTCGGACGGTGGTAAAAATTTTGAGATTCTTCTTAGTTGATGCAAACATATAAACAAATAAAAAATAAAGAAGTTTTATTTTTAGTGGTTGAGGGACAAAGACGATCTTCGCACGAATAATATGTAATACCAGATCGTAGATTTCACAGACAATGGGAAATATGATGTTGAAATAATGTGCGAATAAGTCACAGACTTCGAAGTGGAGTGGATTTCTTATCTTTCCTAGTCTATCTAGACATTTCACCTGTAGCCCCTGATGCCTCTCTCTCCAATTGCTTATCTGCCAAATGTGTTGAGTTGTTGTTGTTGTGTTGTCATTACTTTATTTCTAAAATCATGCTTATTTTTTTATTTTTAATTGTGTTTTGTTTTTGTAATAAATAATCAAATGAAGTGACGGTTAGTGCTCGACTTGTTTAGGTGTCCTGAACTTGCACTTAGCTGCAAAATAGTTCATAATTTCACGAGCGTACTAAGAAATTCATATGAATTGTCAGGACTCAAACATGAAATGAAGGGTTGTTGTTTAATTATTAACTTTATATGCCACCGATATACATCCTCGGTCAGATATTTACATCGATTAATAACCTCCCATGCCTATAATTGCCAACAAGCCATTGATTTACTCAAACCCTTGTTCCTAAGCAACTCCAGTCCATTTCACTCAAGTTTCAGAGGTGACTAATGTCATGTTTCACATGCTTCTTGGATCATATTCCTTGCTTAGAGATTTAGAGTGCATACTCTACTTGGCCTCTCTTTATTGATTGCACCCCATCAAGCCCCCTTGCCCTCATCCGCGCCAGCCGGGTACACACTCGATGGTCATCAACCCTCTTCCCTTCTTTCCTTCCACGTGGAACTTCCCCTTATGGGGCCGCGCCCAAGCTCGTCTCTTTGTCACTATCACACGTTGCATATCATTCGTGTCTCTCGAATCAGTGATCACCAGCCCAGTACCCGATTCGATGCACTCTCACGTTTCCAGTTACGATGCTTCACGTAACATATAAGTTGCATTACAGAATGAGCTGGCGGGCCGTGTGCCTGCTACTGCTCTTCTCCTCCACTTCACTGGCAGTGAAGCGAGGCGACTTCAAAACCTGCGCCCAGTCTGCCTTCTGTAAGAGACACAGAGCCATTTCGGTTAGCTGTTTGCGACTTTCTGTGCGGGTACTTGGCTTCTTCTCTCCATTTACTCAGCGGGGCATTTCTCGAGTAGCTAAGTCAACCGAGCCATAAGACCTACAATTTGTGACTAATAATGAATTGAGTAATAAGTAAACAAAATTTAATGATTTTAGAGCAATACTGACTATGAAGTTGACTGGTCGACCATTGAGAAGACCGTGAATCAGTTCAAGGCAAAGCTTGTGAATAATGAGAATAGGTTTGTAATATTTGTTTATTTATATAACATTTAATATTATGCTTAGACGAGTTCAATACCGTTTTTTCATGTATAATTTATCGGCAATTACAATAATTTCTGCAGGTTGCAATTAACAATCACTGGTCTCACCGAGGGACGACTTCGAGTACAGATCGATGAACCTGAAGAGACCGCCATAAGACAGAGGTAACTATCGTTTTATATATTTTTATGACCACTTTTTTGCCATTTGGGATTGTAAGATATTTATACTTTCGAGTTTGCAGGTATATTCCTACTCAAGCTCTCGCTGGAGAACCCGAACAACTCGCTTTCGAATCCATCAAAGAGGACGGAGATCACGTTGAGATTGTGAATGGAGACAAGCTGGCGAAGGTAACGGCAATATAAATCTTGATCATAGAGAGAGGGTGTCGACACGTGATAGCTTTCTGATAGTTCCTAGTAAGAGCTTAATTTTAGTAATTAGTCAACTAGTTATACGACCAAAGTTTTGGCCGTTTACGGTCCATATAACTGTAATATCCCCACATAATTCTTAAATTAGGCCATCATCAATCGTTCTCCCTTCGTCATAGACCTTCTCAATGGAAATGGCGATCTCGTGACACAAATCAATGCTGGAGGAAAGCTCAAGGTTTGAATTTCAATTTTTTGAGGTGAATTTGCCTATTTTAACTGGACTCTACACAAAAATCTCTTCAGGTGGACCTCTTCACTACTCGCAAGGAAGGAGTTCAATATCCCGACGGTTTCTGGCAGGAAAGATTCAAGTCGTGGACCGACTCGAAACCATTCGGATCCAGCAGTGTCGGTGTAAGTGAAACAAGTTATTAATTGCGACACTCATATATTTTCTACTAAATGCAGATTGAAGTGCGGTGTAGAGAATCTATGAATGATAGTCATAATGATAATATAATGATGATAATGATAGTCTATGAATGATTAGTCGTCTCACTCTAAAAAATCGTCCTTGAAGAAATAGTGATCCCGATTATGGAATTTATAAATTCAGGTGGACATCACGATGGTTGGCTTCCGCACTGCGTATGGTCTACCTGAGCATGCAGATTCGTTCTCTCTCAAGAGCACAGTCGGATCAACTGATCCCTATCGACTTTACAATACTGATGTGTTCGAGTAAGTGATGAATGTGATTTGCTAACTATTTTGATATCACCGATGTGCTCGAGTTGAATATACATTTCTCAATTGATCATTTTCAGGTACGAGATCGGAAATCCGATGGCTCTCTACGTCTCCGTTCCCTATCTCCTAGCACACAGGAAGGATGCAACAGCCGGAGTTCTGTGGTGAGTATTAACACAACGCTTTAATTTAAATTTTTTTTTTGCATGTTGTCTTAAAAACAATGCTATAATATAGGCTAAACGCTGCAGAGACGTGGGTTGACACGCAGTCGACCGAGAGCTCTAAGGGACTCTTCAGGAAGATGTGGAATACGGTAAGTATCTGGTAAATATGAAGAGCGCTTAGCGAACCTTATGGAGTCGTCTTTATTGGTCTAAGTATATCTACCGGTAGATAGGAATAGGATTTACCGAGTTATTCATATGGTAGTAGTAATCTTAGTTACAATATATGGTAGATTTTGATGGTGAATCGGTTCAAACATGGAAATCGGCATTAGAAGATTATCGTTTGTATTATTATAGTTGCAAACAAAACAGATCAGTAATTCAGGTCGTACCCGATGATTCAACTCCAAACTTTACGGGTCACTTCATGTCCGAGAGTGGAGTTGTCGATGTGTTCTTCTTCTCAGGTATTTCCGAATTGAACTTTCCACCTAATGGTACAGAACAAATATGACCGCGATTGAAAAATGAACACTTTCCTTTCCGTAGTGATCTCTTTTTGAACTACTGCAATTGAGGCCTATTGGGACGCTGGCTTGTATATGTTAATATGAAGACATGTTATTGCGAAAAAAAATTATTTTTCAGGTCCAACTCCGCAGAAGGTGCACAAACAACTCGCTTTGACTGCTGGTGTACGTTGTCAATTAATTGTTTATTATTTGTTGAATATTGAGAAATCAATTGATTACAGGTAACGCCGCTCCCTCCTCTCTTTGCTCTCGGCTACCATCAGAACCGTTGGAATTACAGAAACGAGGACGATGTTGCTAAGGTATTTAAATCATCTAACTCATTTTAGTCTTTATTGTGAGCAAATCGTAAAACCACTAACATTATAATAAGTAAATTCGCAATTTGCAACATTCCTATTTTGAATGTCAAACAAGGGTTGTCGTCCAGGTAACAGCGAAATTCGACGAGCACGATATTCCGATGGATGTGATGTGGCTGGATATTGAGCATACCGATGGAAAGAAGTGAGATTACGACTAACTGATTGATTGATTTCATTCGGATATATGGCTCAAGTAGAACGCTTTCATACATAAAAAAAATATAAATAATTATTGTCCTTTGCAGATACTTCACGTGGAGTCCAATCCATTTCAAGACTCCAAAGCAGATGATCGATGGCGTTGCCGCTACCGTAACAAGATAATTCATTTAAAGTAATTAATTGAAGCTCTTCAGGGTCGCAAGATGGTCACTATCATTGATCCACATATCAAGAAAGACCCTGCCTACAAGGTTTATCAGGATGCCATGGTACGGTAGTTTTCCGACCTTTTCACTAGAACAGTTTATTTTTCAGGTCATGGAATTGTACATCAAGAACGCTGATAATCGAACTGATTATGAGGTTAGTAATATATTCTCAAAAAAGATTAATTAATAATTAAAGGGCAACTGTTGGCCCGGAACGAGCAAATATCTCGACTTCTTCAAGCCGAAGGTGATTATTTCATTGATGATGTATACAATGTGAATTAATTCGTCTGTATTTGTAAATAAGTTCATAATTTATAGTTATATTTTTTTTCAGACTCGCGAATACTGGATCTCGCAGTTCGCATTCGATAGATACGAGGGATCGGCAGAAAATCTGTACACATGGAATGATATGAATGAGCCATCGGTGAGATATACCATTTTTTTAAAAAGACGGCCTTTAAAATTAGGGAAGAGAGGAGGAGAATTCAATTTCGAAATTGAAACGTTCGCTCTACACTCGTGTTGTTACAAGACATTAATTCTCAATACAAAATATTTTGAATTGAATCTACCATCAATTATAGGTGTTCTCTGGGCCCGAAGCGACGATTGAACGAGATGCAATCCATCATGGAGGATTGGAGAACAGAGAGGTGAGTTCTTAAAGAAGCAGCTCGGACTCTTACGCATACCTTTTATTTAATGGTGAAAATTATTCGCATTCTCAGGTGCACAACATCTACGGACTTCAGTACCATTCGGCCACTTTCGAGGGACAACTGGCAAGAACTGGCGGCGTAGATCGACCATTCCTACTATCGAGGTTACTTTTTTTTACTAGAATCAACTATTAGCACTAGAATCAACTATTTTTTTACTAGAATCAACTATTAGTCCAAGAATAGGGAGAAATCAATTAGATAGGGAGAAATCATTGGGAACAATGTTGTAGTAGTTGAGCAGATTGTGGTGGTACTTTGATTCGCCTCGTTTAACTCCCCAAATTCCAGAGCTGGTTTCATCGGTACTCAGAGAACAGCGGCGATTTGGACGGGCGACAACACAGCGGATTGGAGTCATCTCGCCATTTCCGCACCCATGATGCTCTCACTCTCAGTCGCCGGAATTCCATTCGCCGGTACACGTGTATTATTAGTAGTTTATGTCCACTATATTTTCGATATTTTTAGGTAAGTCTATTAGTGTGAGGTATAAGGAATTTAAAGTATTTTTTGTGATGCCATATCTTGACTACATCCACAGCAGCCGGGCTAAACTAAAGATCTTCAGGTGCCGATATTGGCGGTTTCTTTGGAAACCCATCAGAGGAGTTACACGTTCGATGGTACAATGTGGGAGCTTGGCAGCCATTTTTCAGGTTCGTTTATTAATAATTCTGTAAAATATATTACCATGTCCAATAAAAAACGTAAAGCAAATCCAGAAGAGCTTGCTCCTTATTAGTTGACAGTATTTTCGGTTGCAGAGCTCATTCCCACATCGATACTCGTCGTCGTGAACCGTGGTTGTCATCGGAGAAGGCGATGTTATCGATGAGAAGGAGCATAAGGGAGCGATACGCATTACTTCCGTACTGGTAAGTCAGACAATCGTAAAGTGTAACTGTTTGTGATCTATACGCACCATATTGATGAGCTAACTGTTCGATATGAACTGCTGCCGTATTGGTACGTTAGATCTTCAGTTAAATCCTCACTTACAACAGTTAGAGTTAGTTAGGTCTGTTAGTGATTCTGAGGTCAGTCGAAGATCTTCTATGCGGAAACACTGATTCAGGAATCGAGTTGGAATATCCATAAAATCATCTATATTCCAGGTACGCAATATTCCGAGAGCACGCGCAGAATGGAATGCCGCCTATGCGACCTATTTTCTACGAATTTCCCGAGGAGGAGAAATTCTTCGAGACTCAAGATGTAGGCTTGTCTTGTAGAGAATAAACCATTGTTGCGTCTAAAGTACTACGTGGTACGGTATTCGTCATTATTTATTTTCAGGCATGGATGATCGGTGATACTCTGCTCGTCCATCCTGTTGTCACAAAAGGAGCGACAACAGTGACTGTGCAGCTACCGGAGAAAAATGGAAATAAGGTATGGCAACTTTGGCCTGTATTAGAGAGTAGATCATGGTCGAGAATAGGGCTAATCTTTTTACTCAGGCTCTTAGACTGTACATATCTATTAGTAAGAGGCTAAGAGGCCACCAGGCGAACATGTTTTGTGGGTCGAGAATAGGGCTAATCTTTTTACTCAGGCTCTTAGACTGTACATATCTATTAGTAAGAGGCTAAGAGGCCACCAGGCGAACATGTTTTGTGAGTGTGTTTCAACAAATAATGGGAAGCAATTACAGACATCCCGATGGTTCGACTATCACACCGGAGCTCCTCAGCTATCAGGCACACAGACGATCTCCGCCCTTCTCTACGAATCGCCCACTCCAGTGTGGCAGAGAGGAGGAACAATAGTGCCGACCTGGCAGAGAGTAAGTTCGGAATTATCTTATTCTCCCCTAAAACTCACTTATTCTTTATTTTTTTCATTCTTAGGAGAATCTTGGTAATGAGGGAGAGAGACAGTACAAGTTTCTCACTATTTCATTAGCGTTCATTCTTCATACAAGAAACTTGACAATAAGTTAGAGAGACAGTACATTATATATGAAAGCGAATTACCTTATCAATGACTATCGAAATGTACAGATTCGTCGTTCTGCCTGGTTGATGAGGGCTGATCCATTTACCCTCTTCATTGCCCTTGACGCGGATGGAAATGCGAAGGTGAGGAGAAGACGAGATTTATAGATCTTGAGTATCGTGCATTTGTCCACTTACATTGACAACAACAACATCAATGGTTCTTCCCTCCTTGAAAAAGGCATCACGAAGCTAAAAATTCTCGAACTTTCAATGTCATACCTTCTCTAAAATATGAGATAGTCACAGAATTTTGGGAATATGAAATATGCTCATTGAGATTGAGAGAACCTGGCAACTAAATATTTCACCTGTAGGGAACTGTGTACATGGATGATGCGAAGACACACGCGTATCGAGAGAAGGGCGAGTATGTTGAAGCGACGATGGAATACAGGTGAGAATATGAAACTATCGCAGCTGAGTTTAGTTTATTTATTACAAACTAATGCAAATAATACAGAATGTATAGAATGATGTATAGACGACATGATATAAATAATAGATATAAATATTTTTGCAGATCTACTTCATCGTCCACAGCCACTTTCACCTCTAAGCCAGCGGGCAAATTCGAGGCGAAGAATTGGATCGAGAAGATTGAGGTAAGATGACTACTGGTTGTCTCCAATCGATGTGCTCATAAATTATTAACATTCAAGCGATTTAAGGATTAACTCTGACCATCTATTATTATATTATTTCCAGATCCGCGGTATTCGTTCGACTCCCATTTCCGTGTCTCTCAAAGTGGATGGAGAGAGCAGTCAGTCACTCGGAGGATGGAAATACGATGAGAAGATGGAGGTAAGAGATATACCGGGTGGACTGATAGGGTCCGCCTATATATTAGAAAAAAAACTTCCTTGTAATAACTGAAATGTTTAATAATTGTTGATGATTCTATGAGGATTACTACATGTTCTTGTGTCAATTAATGTTCCTTCTTTCAGAAGTTGACACTGCGCAAGCCAAGTGTTCTGATCACTAAGAAATATTCCATCGAACTATTCTTCTAGGAGACGATGCGAAAGTTATCTCTCACGTTCCACTCATTCTTCCTTTACAAGTAGTATCTTGTAAGTCAGATTTGTTGTGCCAAAGTGAGCGATAAATGAAACTTGTTATTCTCCAATTGTATGAATACTCAAAATGAACTGGGAGTTAAAATAAACAAAATATACGTGAAATAGGGATAGAGTAGTTATTCCATTTGCCCTCTCTGCTCTCAAGAACACGATTAATCTCACATATCAAAATAGAGGGAAAATAAGTAATTATTTTTATTCAATGATCTAATTGTTCTTTACTGTCCATTTCGAATTGAGATCCTTCAAATGAGCTGCATGGTCAACTGTGAAGATCACTTCATCACGAGGAGTGAACTCATCCTTAATTAGACAATCATCAAAGCCTCTTTCTTCTCTTTCCCAACTCTTTTCTTTTTGCTTCTCAAGAGCAACATCTTTAATAGATTCAGATACGTTTTCTCTCTTTCCAACCTCGTTGTCGACGACTTTGGAAGGCCCAACCGGAAGCACTCGAGCCTTAGGCTGAGTATCAATCGAGTGAGTGATGGGAACGACGGTTGACGTGGTCCTCTCGAGAGAGCTGCCGATGCCCCAGCAACTGAAATTATCAGTAGCGTTACTCAAATATGCCTGCAAAACATTACCATTTGAGAAGATCGTAGCAGTCGAACATTCTCTCTGTAATGGATAGAAACATTGGCGAATGACAAAGACATTTTCAAATAATAGATAGTTTTAAAAAGCAATTTTATAAAAAAAATCAAAATCCTGTTAAATGGAGAAAAATTTGAATTCTCAACCGTCAGCTTCAGTGAGAAACACCTTTAATAGATTCGGAGAAATTTTGTCGAGTAGTCTCCAAGGACTACTCGAGTCTTCGGAAGAAGAGATGAACTTGACTAGAGAATCTTAGCAGAGATGTTTTGAGTTTACATTCAAATTCAACTTTATTATTTTTTTAACTCTTGAATCCATACGATCGGTATTGCATATAGAAGAGATTGTTCATCAGGAATGAAATTCGTCCATCGTCAAATTTTGAATATTTCGAAAGTGAGGATTCAGAACTGATGTTTCCACCAACTCATTAACTAGTTTTTTTGGGGAGGGATGTTCTGGGTATGTACCTCTTGCAGTGTTCCATTCATCCTGACTATTCAATTCAATTCAATTTTTTTTTTGCCTAAGGAGTCTTTGAAAGTCTTTCCGTTTGGGCATAAATCATCAAATATGATGTGTGATGTTTGATAATAACTTTAATTTCATCAACTTCTCTATGTTATTTGGTCTAAATGTCATCTCTTTCATTGATTCGTGTTTGTGTTGAGTTGCGAGTACTCGCTAGGCAGAAATTTCAAACTCGAATAAACAGTTGTTTTCGTGTTTCTATTTGCCATTGTAGTCGATCGATTTTAGGTTAAACTATCAATGCTCTTACAGATAATGGAGACATTCGACTCAATATTTTTATATATTTCTTGCTTCGTCGTTCTTGTCGCTCTCTCTTCAGCTTTTGGAGGTGTCTGTTTCATCTACAAGACAAATCGACGATCGAAGAGGTCTGAGTTACTTACGTTTTCTATATTAACTTATTCAACTCAGGGTAACACAGAGACTGACTCGTATCGCTCCATCTAAAACGAACAATGGAAAGCAGAGTGAGGTGTCCACGATTAACGCAGCCAGTAAGGAAGTGGCCAGTGATGTGCACGAGAGCGCAGTTTAGCTAAACTCCGTGCTCGGTTCATGTCATGCTCGCCAATATTGTTTTTTTTTGTACAATAATGATAAAGTTGAAAACAAAATTTTTTATTACCTCCCTGCACACTGCCTAGTTGTGAGAAAAGGCTATCTTTCGATGAATCGCTTCGGGATTATCAATTCGTTAGTCGGATAGTCGGCAGAAATATTACCTAGTTCACACTCGACATTGTCTGCCTCGTTAGGGGCATCTTTCCCTTATCGATTCACTTCTCCCTTATGTTGCATGTCCTTACTCTCTCACGTGTCATATGCGAAGATGTTGTCAGAGTAAATGTCCTCGGCTTATCATTATATTTCAATCGTTGATAGTACATTGTTGACTATGTAGCTCAGTATTCGCTTAGAGACATTGCCGTCGACCCATTTATGGCATTGCTTATCCCCATATCATATCTCACCACTTACAGAATCATGGACATCTCTGATTTGGTCTACTTCGGCGTCTTTTGTTTCGTATTCCTCCTTGCCGCGTGCTCTGTTTTCATATGCATCTCAGCGATCATTGACGATCTTCGCAACAGGTTTGGACTTTTTTTTAAAATTATTAAACTTAGATTTAATACCTTAATTTTAAGATATGCGTTTAATAATAAAACACATATAGAGTCGCGAGATGGAGAAACCTGAGCAATCCCACCGACTTGGCAGTTGATTCGGTTCCTGCTCTTCCCTCTGAGAGCAGTGAGACTACATCTGCCACCATATCGATCAGTGAAGATGCGGACTCTAGTCTATCGACCGCTCCCTCAACCACTTCTTTGCTCGGATCTGATTAAGAATAATGAGGGATCGGTCAAGTTTCATATTCACTCTTCACTGACCAATTCATATACCTTCCCTTTCTTCGTATTTTGATTCCTTTGATCCATTCATTGTCCATTGTCCCATTCAGTGTTTTCAATAAATACGCATACTTTACGTTTGAGCCTAAATTTGGGTTTCACTTCCTGCAATAAAATATGTTCGAGATGACTGGTTTTGACTGTAGCATGTCTCTCTTGGACTTCGTAATGGAGCGGAGGGAATTATTTCCTGATCTCGACTTTATGAAGCGTGTTTATTTGTCATCTTCTTCCTATTCATCTCTTCTCTTCACGTGTCAGCACTCCCTACTTATCATCCCTCATAGCATACGAAGATATTAACAAGAAGATAGAAGATCGCATGTATATTTATCGATTTTTAATTTATACTCACAATTGAACGATACAAGAAGGGGAGCTTTAGGTGACTCTCGTTTTTGAATCTTCCTCCCTCTCACTCCTTGTTTGTTTCATGCTTCTCTCGCTGCTTCTCCTCGTAGGCAACCTCCCACTCTCCGAAGAGATGAGGAAAGTGAGTTCCCTCACTGGGAACCCACTGACGGGCGCTCAGAGTATCCTGAATAAGTAGAACAAGGAAAACGATGATTCCACGTTCAGTGGGTATCAGTTGACATAAAACGACTACTTGGAACACATCGACAGGCATTGAAAAAATGGCATCCATCGAAGGATACCGTGTACCTCAACATGGGATGAGACTGAAGGAATGGAAGTCGGGGGAAGCGGAAGAACAGCAGAAGCCGAGGTCGGCCCAACTTTCGAATTCGCACGAAAGCAGCTGAGAGAGTTTTTTTTTCGGAATAATGGCGCATCCAACCTGGAGAAGCACGAGAGAAGAGCCTCCATGACTACGATATAACTCCACTGAAATTTGGAAATGGGTTACTTCGAAATAAAAGTGAAACAAATTGATAGCTTGGGCAATGCAAAAAGAGGTAGAAAGAAGGAATGGTTGGGCAATGAACGTGAAATGAGTACGCGTGGAACTGCCAAGTCGGTCGGAATAGACGACATTCAGGATGCTCAAATATATGTGAATGAAAGTGGGATGTTGAACAGCATTTCAGCTAATCAAATTCTGTCAATATCGATAGAAAGAAGGAAAGAGGTAGAGTGAGATTGAGATTGAGAGGCACCTTTCAGAGAAGCTTCGAGTTGTCCCTCTAATGAGGCACTCGAAAACTTTGTTATTGCAAAAAATAAGGGACTTGGGAGGGAAAATTTTGACTGATTAAAGTTTACAAACTAAATTGCTCAATAGTATTAATTTCAACTTCCGGATCACATTGCAGATTGTTTATCGTGATTCGAGTTTAGATCAGTGTAATGGATGCACGAATACTATTGAGATAGTGTCAGTGAGATAATCTACTGGATCTTTTCTTCTTCCTGGCTTTCTTCCACATGTTCTTCCTCAGGTTTCTCATTCGCCCATTGCGCGGCAAGGTCCTCTAGATGGGCAGACTGCTCCGCTGTGTATTCCACCTTATTCGGAGGAGTGAACTCTTCCTAAAAATTATCTAAATGCTTTCTTATGGTGCGATCAGTCTCGACAGCTACACGAACATATTCATTTCGTCTAATTGGTAAAAATGAGAGCGATTGCATCCTTCATGACTTATTACTTATTACATGACTTATTAATGACTTATTACCTCGTTCTCAGTAGACCTGGCATTGATTTCCACGGCGATATTGATTGGAGGCGTCTGATTGGTAGGCTGTGTTTCAATCGGATGGGTAACTACTGCCGAGACGGACTGTTCAACTGCATCGGTTGTACCGGAGCAACTGAATCCTCTTATTTCGAATAAAAAAATATAAATATTCAACCTGTTGAGAAGGCAGGACATGACTGAAGATTTTTGAAGTTTTGCACCTGATAACTCAATATGAGGCCGTTTGCGTTAGGATCAACAAGCCTCAACGGGGGTCTGGAACAGGTAAAAAATCGAAAGTGCTCAAAAGTTGGCCCTAGGGGTTATTTTTGATGCTGAACAATCTGGTATGGTCGATTTCGCAATATGTCCCCTTTTCGCTCCAGGGGGGCACCCCCTCATTTTGCCTGAAAATGCGTTTTTCGAGTTTTTCTCGTCAGAAACGAGTCAAAAACTCGTAAATTCTAGAGGCATATACCAGAATTTCGAGCTCTATCTCGTGGTTATGTTGAAATGTGATTATCATTTTTCGTTTTCGAGATATAGACGTTTTTTGATCCGAGGCTTAGCACGAGCGGACCCGCTCAGAGTTGAAAGAGGACACTCTCCTGATCATTTTGGTATATTTGGTTGATATTTTGACTTTTGCCAAATTTCTTTAATATCGATTTTTCTGAAACGGCAAAAAATAAAAAT
>LS488627.1:852667-881999 GCA_900490705.1 Pristionchus arcanus | reverse complement strand
GAGTTTTTGACTCGTTTCTGACGAGAAAAACTCGAAAAACGCATTTTCAGGCAAAATGAGGGGGTGCCCCCCTGGAGCGAAAAGGGGACATATTGCGAAATCGACCATACCAGCTTGTTCAGCATCGAAAATAACCCCTAGGGCCAACTTTTGAGCACTTTCGATTTTTTACCTGTTCCCGACACTTGTTGATCCTAACGCAAACCGCCTCATATATGTTTTTGTCATTACATATAACAATATCGCGATAACAATGATTAGAAATATATCGAAATTAGAAGTGATCGGGACTTGCGAAGCTGCGATATTGTATGATATTAGGATAGACTGATGAAAAGAGGAGATTAGGATGTGAGACTCGTGATTTCGAGGAAGAATATACGTATTTCATGAATGGAAGGAAGTCCTCGAATCTTCATCACCACCAGATTATCAGAGTCGTCATCACATATGTGGGCGGAAATCATTACTCTGTTCTTTGTTCGAAGGGAAGTAGGGACGAAACATCTCAGATTGACGTTGCATAAGTGGAGAGCAATCTCGATAATTCCACTTCGTAGTTCTAAATGTGGAAGCAAATTCGAGATATTTTTATTGCAGATATAAACGTCAAACAGTTTGTGTTGAAAATGAAATATGATCGTGCTGAACGCACTTCTTACTACATATTTGCACTAGATGCGGCTGTGGGCCCCACACGCTTCCCTTTCCGGTGTGGGTGCTCTTCCTTTTACAATATTTTTATAGTCTGCTTGGCAAATCTTTAGGAGAAAATCACGGCGGACACCCATCGTCTAAAGTGATCACAATATTTTCATTTCGAAAACGACTTCTTTTATCTAAAGAAGACGCGAAGACCTACTCAGCTCTTTTCCACCGAGTCTGATCAGAGAAAAAATCAACACAATGAGGCACATTCATTAGCTGTGTAGTTTGAAACGAACAAACACAAATGGTCACGAATGTTTGTTCTTCATCATAGAGGAAGAAATCTGAGAATTATTTTCTACTCTTTTTGCAGAACCATCTTCGGAATATCACGAAGTAAGAGAAAATCTAATTGAAGGGTGAAGGGCGATACCCAGGAAAACATGATTACGAATGATTACGAAAAACTCCTAACTTATCAAACGTTTTGACCCATTACAGATAGTTGTTTCTACCATAGGCGATCTCAAATGTTAGTTAGGATGGATGCTTCCGTAACAATTCACACTCTGTTTCTCCATGGCTGGTATCGATGTTGTTGAGTGATTGTTATTGTTTGTGTTTCTTATCTGTTGGAAGTAAAACAACTATGGTACAACATATTTATCATTATCATTACAGAAGATTGAACAAGAATTAGTGAGTGGCTAAGGTACAGCGGGTGTGACAAGAGGAGAATATCAGGGTGTTAATCGAGAGGTAGGGGGATATCGATTCACGAGGAAATTACTGGTTCGATTCCTTCTTGGCCTTCTCATACTTGTCGTGGCTCTCGTCCCAATGGGTGTAGAGCTCATCGAAATGGGCTTTCTGGAGCTTGAGAGCCGAAGCTTGACGTTCACTGGAATGAGATGAATTAGGTAGAGAAGTGAGAGTTCAGGGAAAAATCAGTTGTTCGCTCTCCCGCCCTCTTCTTACCACTCTTCACACTAACTAGTTAATTACAGAAATTTCCAGATAAATTCAAACTTATCGTATAATTAGTGATATTCTTACGTCAGTTCCTGCTTGGCCTGCACAGATGATCCCTCATTCCAATAGCGGGAGAGTTCTTCGAAATGAGCCTTCTGAATCGGGTTCTCCTCAACGGCCGCTTCAGGGATGTCCTACAATGGAAGGTGTCAATGAAGTCTCTCCCCCTTCCTTTCACCTCCTTCTTCTCCTCCTTGAGTGGGGGCTGAGTATCACCGAGAGTCGGAGAGTCCTGCAATTAGTCAGTGTATGTTTGTCACATACGCCATTGCCCACCTCTTTCTTCTCCTGGGGAGGCTGGGTCACAATGGGGAGAGATTCCTCCTTAGACACTTCCGAACTCGCCTGCTCACTCGGCTTGCTTCTCCAGCTCCTGTGAGATTCATCACCATTTCCTTCCTTAGACAAAAAATCCTTACCACTTCCGGATCTTCTCCCATTTCTTGCCCATTTCGACGATTATCCGAGCTGAAACTACGGTAGGCTCGAGAGACGATTCAGGCGACGAGGGAATAGAGAAATACTATGACTCTGGGCGGAGGAGGAGGTGCACTTATTAAATAACTTTTTTACAAGGGGAATTCGCAATTATTTCGAATCCGTCGATAATTGAGGCGAGGCGAGGGGGAATGCTGGAGTGGAGGAGTTGGATTTCAGATTCATTATGGGAGAAGAATTGGGGATTCGCAAGAGAATTATTGTTTGTTTTTGCATCTAAATGGATGAAATCGGAGAGATTCACTGCTATCTTAGCCTCATCGCCATGGATTGCCGAAAATCATTGTGTAAGTAAAAGAAAATAAGTAAAAGTAGAAAGAAAAGCTGGAATGTGTTCAACTGATTGGGAAGGAACGAGCGAGTGCTTATATATCTTTCCGAAGTCCATTATTTCGAATTGCGCCTTGAGGCAATTCAATCAGTGCACCCCCTCTGAAGGCTTAGACGGAATCACACGCCTACAAACCATAACAAAAAAGTTTTTTTTCCGAAATATATAATCAGAAATGAATTCGATCGTTCGAAATGTTTGTACGTGTTTTGATGAGATTCTGCCAATACTTTACCTTTTATTCATCTTTCATTTACCCTCATCATTCTTTGGAAGGAATCATGAACTGCTCATCACTGACTGTAAAAAAGTACTGGGGAGGACCATTAGAAAGGCAATCAAACCTTATCGGGCGCAGTCAGCTCAGATCCGACACCCCGCAGTCATTATTTCGAATTGCGCCGATTTTACGCCATTCAATCTGTGCGGTACCTCTGGAACATATCTTCATTCCGCGTGCTCTCACGCTACTCTGACCGGCGAGACAGTACGAGGAATGAAGGGACGAATTCTTCACCCTCTGGAGGCGTAGACGGAATCACCACCGCCGATTCTGCCGACCGACCCATAAGTGCACACATTTTTGCAAGTTTGAGCACAATGAAGGCTCATTCGAGATGTTTGCTCGAGAAGAGATCCTCCTTCACATTTGGCATCGAGACTTCTTCTTGTTTTCCTAGTCATTTTCATAGGGGAATATCCTGAGAAGAAATGATCTCGCATGCGAAATTTATATGTCTGAAGGAGGAGTACGGTAGTTTGTGCAATGAAGGATCATACATTCGCAAGATGAGATCGGAGAATGGAGGAAATATATTTTTTATGAAACTCCTATCATAACTTGCAGGCAAAACGAAGCAGATTCTGTTTTCATGATCGCTACAGACATCTATAGCATAGAAGCAGCTTAGAAGCTCATCCCATCTCATCATGATCTTCTTCGATTGCGATCATGCTCTTCTCATAAAAGAGATGATCCAATGATTTTTGATCTTTTGATTCCAACGACTACAACAACGATATGATACGTCAGGAACTACTTTCACTGCTGAAGTTCAGGAGCCCATTATGTCCAATGGCGCCTACTGCCAATTCAATCTGTGAAACTTGAAATAACGACTCCGTAGGTGTAAATGGAATTGCATCCTCCGATATCTCTGTCGTTTTTCGCGAATTGCACGAAAGTTTGAAGGTAATGTGGAAAAGAGTACGGTAGCGTGCACAAAGAACGAGCAAACTACTAAAAGAAGAAAACTACTAAAGAAATTTCAAAGATGCGAGCAACAAAATGAATTTTCCCTATTTATATTTGAAATTGTATGTGTGTTCCCCTCCCCCTTCCATTTAAGTTCTCATCGTCTTTCCTTTGTCCATGTTCAATGGATATTTGCATCAGTACAATCTTGAATTTATCGAAACTGTGATCATGAAGTTGAACGAAGAGGAGTTCCCGAGCGTATGAATCTCACATGTGGATGCTTCTCTCTTGAGCATGCCACACCGCAGCTTCACGAGCGATGTCCTGAGATGCGCTTTCGTTATTTCTGGGACTTTTCATGCCTCTCGAAAAGTTTACACTTTAGTTAGCTCTTCTCTGATTTTCGGCTTATCCCTTTTCTCACAGAGTATTCCCTACCTACTATTCCCCCTCATCCAGAGCGGTTGATGTCCAAAACTGATTAGTTCCGAAGACTTAGACCCCCTCCATCTCATAAACATATTCGATGCCTACCTCTTCCGAGACGGGAGCCGGCGGTCCATAGTAAGTGTATTGAACTTGTCTGATCGTCGGGTCGACTGCAATTGTCGTATCCATCTCAGTCGCAACCATCTTATAGCCTCTATTTAGCAATTGAGAAACGTTCATTCCTGAGAAAAAGGAGTAATGATGATATGAAGATATTTACGAATTAATGAAGGAACTAAGTGAAAGCGAGTATAAGAAGTGAAAGGAAGAAGACGTTTCGTA
The DNA here is from genome assembly GCA_900490705.1 of Pristionchus arcanus. NCBI lineage: Eukaryota > Metazoa > Nematoda > Chromadorea > Rhabditida > Neodiplogasteridae > Pristionchus > Pristionchus arcanus. Next base: position 877,521 of record LS488627.1, on the reverse strand, counting down.
CCTTCCGGGCCTGCTGGGGCTGTTCACTCAAGAAATGACTGAGCGCTAGCACTTTATAGCGAAAAGGTAGTAAGCGAGCAGTAAATGAGAAGAATCAGAGTGGTAGACTTGTTATCTTCGTTTCGAACTTCTTAAACTTGATGAGGTCCCTTCATGCGAATATCTGCAAGTATTCAGTTATCAGTAGTCCTTCCTATGCTCTGTCAAAACTTAATCATGAATGAATCATCATAGTTATTTTCAGTCTACCATAATTTCTCCGTAATACAAATTGCGTTGATAGAGTCTGGTTTCCTGACAATAGAGTACGGTAGCTTGTGCATAGAATGAGCACCGACTCGGAAGGTGAGATTGTCGAGAGGAAGAAGGGAAATCGTTACCTGCTCCAAAGAAATACAAAAAACATGATTTCAGGTCAAAATTATTTGCTGTGTCGATATGATGGATTCTATTGTTGGCTTGGACATGATCGTGCTTATTCGGAAATTCTATGGCCATTCAGATTCCACGACACTTGATATTATTTTCCTCTATACTTCGAATGATTCATCTATCCATCTTCGCTGTGCTTAAATATGTTGCTATGGTTTTAAGAAGAAGCTTGTCGGAAAACGCCGAGGAAAGATGAGGAGATCTCCTATTCGAGAGATTCACCCCTCCTTCTCTGCCCTTTCCTTCTTGAAGCTCATTCTCGAGTCAAAATTTGTCTCAATATGCTGTCGAGTCAATCATAAGCGAATACAATAAGAAATTGAATAGATTATCTCAGATATTAGAGCGAAGGGAACACTGTAATGCAGCTAGTTGGAACGAGCTAATCAATGAGAAGTGTCGATCATTGAAACGGGATATATGCTCTTCATAGGAGTGGCCCACCTTCAAGCACAGCGACAAAAGCGCTTGTGAATGCATGCAAGATTACAAATAAAATGAAGAAAAATTGGAGATGCTTCCCCTCTTCTTCATTATATTTTATTATCTCGTCACCAGCCGATTTCGCCCCCGCCATCGGCGGGGTCTTATCGGCTGGCAGGTTTTCACCGCTGCGCAGTTCTCTCCTCATTAATTTCGAAAGCGCGCGTGACATGTTTCGACGTGTTCAGAGTTTCGTAACCTGTTTACGTGACTTTCGCAATAGCGGACAAACACAGCACACGCACAGGGAGACATCTCTCCTTTATTAAGGAGTATTTTCCCTTTGAGCCCTCGACATTCTATGAAAGAATATCAAATTTATCAACAAATATCTGTACAATGCAGTGCCTGACCCGAGGATGAACTAATATTCACTTTTGTACTGTTGTCAGATGTAGATGCTTCTTTCTTGAGCGTACCACGAAGCGGCTTCGCGAGCGATATCCTGAGATACACGATATCATTGATACATTTATCGGCACTTCTCTGTTTTTTGTCCCAGCCATTTCTCGCAGAGTATCCCCTCCCTACCATTTTCATTCCCCACCCCTTACACATTCGGAGCGATTGTTGCCAGTGCCAAAACAGAGAAGTTCCCATTTATCTGCCTTCCCAACCTCAGGCCATACGGTTGCAGGTTTTCCATAGACAATGTGAACAACGGTCGTGTAATTGTAGCCGATAATCAGCTCTGTTTTCGTTTTAACGAGTCTGTAGCCCTTGAATTTATTCCACTTTTGACGAAAGTAGTCCATTCTTCACCTCAAAGAGTGATTATTTTGTCAGATGCACAACATGTTGAAGCATGATAACCAACGACTCGCGTAAAAAGACCCTAAACATCATTGAGACATTGAGCAACAAAGAAAATAAGACGGATTTGAGTGAAAGCACTAAGGTACCACTGTAGGTATGAGAAAAGGGGACGTTTCGCGATATTCAGAAGGCTTCAGATGGGATCTCGTGAATTAAGAGACTAAGGGAATTCAACAACGATTGCGATATCTGAGGCTGAATGTGAGTTTGCGATTAATTTTTGAGCGAGAATGTGTGAGGAACTGCATGTATTCGTTGGCGATTCAAAGGCCCTCCTCGTCTTAAATATCAATCATTTCCCCACTCCTCTCCCCTCGAGATCCACTCTACCTCATCTCTTCCCTTATCTCTGGGATGTTCTTCAATTGTTGCCATGGTTTTTGGAAGACGCGTTGAGAGAAGATGAAAGGAGTCGACAGCCATCCGAGAGATTCACCCCCGTCTTCCCTCCCCTCTCCCCCCTTCTCAAACTGACTCCCGAGGCTTTGTGTTTGATCAAAATATCAAATGAAAATAAATAATTTATCAAAAGGTGAAATGTGGAAGAGAGACACAACTGGCGAGAGATCCCCTCGAGATCCACTCCATCTCATCTCATTTCTCTGTTCTTCAATTATCGGGAGGTGTGAACACGTTGAAGCTCTCGATTCCACTCTTTGATAGCCGCTGGCTGAAAGGCACGAATAGATCTCGGTTCAGATCTTCATTCTTTACCTTCGCACGGTTGACAGTGGGAGAAGGACGAAGGGATGTGACCTGGATGAATTGATGGTTCACTCGGTTAGATCGAGTGAATCTAAATGGAGATCACTTTTAAGTTAAATAAGTAAAGTACCGTTTACGGATGGACTTCAGAAGACGATCATACCATTTTCCCCGAGCCATTGATTGCCTAAACAATAAGTAATCAGTGAAGACTCTGAAGCGAGAGAGAAGATAATCCGGTGCACAAGAGCAGGTGTATATGATATGCAAGGGGTTTGGATTCACTAAGGAATTCAATGATTCTCAAACAAGAAGGGGAGAAATGGATATATCAGCATGCGCGGGCATCATTGATAGAGTCTCAATGACTCGGACGCGGCATAAGAGTGAGAGAATGGAGTGAGGGAGAGATTCGGAAGACTCATATTTCAGATTATCGACTATGGAAGATAACATCTCTATGAAAGTACTATTCTCCAGATGATGGAAACACAGTAGAGAATTGGAGAGTCTAGCTCATGACCTACCCTATTATTGAAATACTCTCCTCATTATTGAAACACTCGACGAGATGTCCGCAAAATTTGATCGAAAGTGCTAATGTGAACCATATTTTTTGTCTTTTCTCTCGCTTCTCAAACATTCTTCCTATAGTTTTTTTGGTTCGTCTTTTCATCAATCATTCTGATGAATGCAAAGAAAGGTGAGTAATTTTGAATAAGCCGATCGAATCAAGTGAGAATGGACATGATCTGTATTACCTTTCACATCTGAAATGAGAATAGGGGAACACTAAATTTGAGGATTCATGCCCTTGAAGTTTGAAAATATTTTCTTTCTAATACTTTCTCGCGCGTCACTGTGTCTAGATAAGTGAGATTGATCCTCATTCTCTGTCCGATAAATCTTTAAGTTCTCTTTCACTCTTCATGCCAGTTTATCCGTTGTTCAGTTTAGATTGCATCTTTCAGTCTCTCCCCTCTCTTCTTTTCCTCACTGTGACGGCCTTTTCTCATGCCGTCATGGCACTCTTCCAATTCCATCAACTCTCTTCATTGTGAGTATTATATACAACCGAAAGACGGTCCACAGCTTACTTTCCATGTCTGTATCCTCCTCGGATAGCACTGTATCTCTCATCTTTTCACTGTCGACGCTCTTCTCCTCTCTTTTCAGCTAAACATTACCTCACTCCATTCAATATATTGCGATGGTCTTCGGCTTTTCATCAGTGATCATGAATCTGATGTGTGTAGTCGTTCTGATCTCCTTGGGATCACTATCGGCATCACCCATCGAGCCTTCGCCAATCTCCAATCATTCTACCGTCTCCGCTCACCTCAGCCACGATAACAGTCCTTGGACTGTGGAAAAATGCATCACTGGAGTGGTACAGCGTGCAGAGCAGAGAAAGAGAAATTGCGCGTGCAGACCGGAGGATGTCCTTGTTTTCGGGCGTACGTTTATTGATTAGTAAATGCGGGTCGGATGAGAACATTCGGGTTATAGGAATGTAGTATTTTTTCAATAGGTTCTCTATCCCACAAGCGAAAGAAAAAGAAAAAAAATTGGTCTCTCTCATCCGATATTGCGTCGTTATATAACCGAATTTGCACTCTCCATCATCAAGGATGGCAAGGTGTCGTGTTGTCAGCGTTTATGCGAGAAAGGAGACATTCCTCTAACGACATCTGAATTGACCCTAGATGCCTCCTTCTGCTGTGAGGGCGTGCGTCGGCTCCTCGTCGAGCGCCATTGAATCGATAAAGAGTCCGAGTTTTTCGCCAGAATCAATAAAGAGTCTGCCAGAAACGATAAAGAGATTTTTCGTGTAGATTCGTGTTTGTCGATCTGGAATATCCTCATAGACATGAAAAACTCCGAAGTTCAATGAGTGTGGAAGAAGCGAAAATAGCCACTGAAAATCAGAAACAGAAAGCAATTGATTCGCCCGTTCTATTTTTGTTCTATTTTCTATTATCGTTCTATTATTGTTCTATTTTCCATCATGCTCATTCATGGTCATACCAGTCTGATTGTTGCTACTTTCCATGGCCCATCACAGATTAAAAGTTATGATGCTCTGATTCAACTCTACCTCATCTTATCCTTGTCTCTCGACACATCATCGCTTGTTGTCATGGTATTGGAAGACGCCGAGTGAAGATGAAATGAGCCAATATCCATCCGACAGATCCACCACCCTCTCTCCTCTGCTTCCTTTCTCCACACTCACACCCGGGACTTGGCTTGAATCAATGGACTTTCACAGCCAAAATCACGACGGCAGAGATTGATAGAATCATATTTCAGATTGTTAAGTGCGGGAAGTAGCATCTAAATTTAGTCATTTTCTCACGGTGAAAACATGGAGGATGAGAGAGCCAAACGATTTCCCTTCTTCACTGTTCCTGTGTCAGTTTTCTCCCTTTTGTGTGTTTTCGAAAATGAAAAAACCATCCGCCGAATACCAGACTTCTATTCGCGGATGCACCTCTTCGACATTCTCCATAAAGCGAGAAAATCTCCACTGTCTTCCATCAAATTGGCTTGCCGTCTACTGAGAGTGGTTGATAATCCATTGAGTGCTGTGAAATCCTCCAGACAGATTCGCAGTATCTTTTCTCTGTTAATCCTTCCCCTAATATAATGAAACGAAATATATAATGAAACGAAATGTTGATCGACGTGCGTCTTGTAATTTTTCTATTCAAAATACCAACAACTAACAGATGTTGGCACATTTCAAAACTTCTTCGTTTCCTGGGGGAGTATAATTCGATTTCAGTAAGATGATGAAAGAGAAGGAAATGGATTTGGGTGCAGCTAATGGAAGCTAATGGAGCTACTCTATTATTCTATTGTGCCCACGGACTTGATACGTTTTCAGCTCTCTTTTCACGTTCATGACCTTTTCACAGGAAAAAGTTGTTGTCCGCTTTAGTTCCTATTATTCTCCGTTTTCTGCAACTCTAATGCGAAGCAGAAATAGAAAGTGCGAGTGCAATGATACAGTACTCTTCGATGAGCGTAACTGTAGTTAGGCTCAAACATCAATCTGTTGAATTCAATACAGCGATTGTCACAAAATCTCAAAATATAATATATTCGCAGTTTAATCTGTGTTTTCCGATAGAACAGCCTTGATTAATCTATGCAGAGAGACAAAAAAAATCCCGAATGTGACAAATGATATAGTGAATCATTTGCGTAATATGAACTGGAGCATTCATCCGACATATGCAGTTGTTCAGCACTAATTTAGTGCTCCAATTGGGTTCGTCTTCGGTATTCCGCAATTCTTTTTTTGTTATCTCTATTTTCGCATTGCTCATTCTTTCATCCTTAATGACATTCTCTGAGAAGCGAAATAATCTTCCCTCCACAAATTGACTTGTCCTCTACGGAGAGTGGCTGATAATCCATTGAGTGCTGTGAAATCCTCGAGACAGATTTGTAGTATTTATTCCGAGTATCTGTAAATCGCTCATCCACATGATAGGTAGAGCTGAAAGAGATAATATCTGACCCAAGGCTAATAAATTATTTCCGAAGAAATGTTTACAATGAAAATTTTGTGAAAGAGTAAGATGAGTAAAGCGGAATGATTCTAAATCCATGAATCTAATTGAAAACTGATCCTCGTTTACTTCAATCTTACCCTCTCGAAAATAGTTCTTTTTTTTTGCATTTCAGTGAGTAAATCACGATGATTTGTTATCGAAATCGTGCTGATGAGGATGATAATTTGCCAAATTTGTGTTGTATTTTTAAAATAATTACTGAAAATAACAGAACAGAACAGATCATTATAGTTAACTAAGTTTAAACGTCCAGCAGAATAAAAGTTTTGTTGTAGTGAGTGCCAAAAGACCATATGTGTCGTATTTACATATTAATCTTGGTTTTAAAACTGGCGTATTAAACTTAATCGATTTTCTCTGTCTCTCTCTCTCTCTCTCGATGCTGTACTCTCTTCGAAGCCGCGACATCCGTCCAAAGATTCTCCGCCTCTTTTAGGGTCGCCTTCTGAAGACTCCGCCCACTGCCGTATAAAAGCTCCTGTTTTACCACAGTACTCATTCTACTGGCAACATCATCACAAGAACCTTTCCTTTGCTCTACCGCTGTACATCCTTGTTGCTTGAGATTATTGCGCTTCTTTGCATTCTGTGCACCAATATAATCAGAACATTTTCGAGTTATTGACACTGTCACCAAGATCACCAAGAGCGTTATTATTCACCATTATATCTCGCCCCAATTGCATAGGAAAGTCTAATGACATTGAGTCTTCTTTCGAATATTGGCGTGTGGTAGACTTTTTTCTCATCATAACTATCTCGATTAAGCATGCTCCTACTTCGGTCCCTATCCTACGTCGCCCTTATCGCCCTATTGGGATGCTCGAGGGCCAACGATGCGGCCTTCCGCATGTGCGGTGCCAAGCTTCTCCAGCACATCATGGATCACAACTTGTGCGATCCCAATGCCCCTGTGTGCAAGGATGAAGTCTTCCCTCGTGAGTTAGATAGATTCATTATTCTCTAGTCCATTGTTAGTACATATCTTTTTTTTCAACCCGCAATTTTGCGATAACTGAACCTAACATTACTGAAGATAACTGAACTGATAACTTTCATTCCAGCCACGGATGAGAAGGCTCTCACCATCGTCGATACCGCCACTCCCTCTCCAGTCGCCTTCAACACCCGAGCTCGTCGTGCTGCCGACTCCAAACTGATCAGCACGATGTGCTGTACCCACATGTGCAGACCTTCTGAGATCCAGAAAGTGTGCTGTGGAAACTAATTCCGCACCTCTCCCGACTCTCTTCGAGTCCCCTACGCATTGATATCCCCTGTCTCCATGTACCACCCATATTTTGAAAACGAGCGCTCGTTCCCCTCTTCCCCTTCCCCTCTTTGGCCCCTTCTCCTTGCGTCCCAGTAAGTATCGTGTATTGTATGGCGACCACGTTCGATCTAGTGGTGTGTGTGAAATAAATTGTTAATACCAAGCCAGGTGTTTTGGGAACACTTCATACAGATGATTTTTTTGCATTTGGGGGGCATTTCATACAGAATGAATAATCGTGAGATCGGAGTTTCTGCAGACTGACACAAGTGAGAGAGAAGGAGATCTTTTTTATAAAAGCCTCAGGTATACGGTAGCTGTCACTTTTTTGACTTGGATGGCTCTAACTGGAATATCAACCATCTATTCGACTTCGGCAACAATCCTATTTCACGGAAGAAAGAGATGACCGGATAATAGCATATAAGAGGCATAGAAGCCTGGAATAATATTTGATGAAGTATTGTTTTAGTTGCAAGATTGCAAGATTGCAAGACACTCAGAGAAATAATCATCATAAGACCTGCTCGACTACGAGGAACAAGATTATAATTTGATGAATTTTCTACCGTACTTTCGACGGTTTTTGTCGACCAGTCTGCAAGCTGATTAATGTTTTCTGGATTGAAAAGTTGGCAATGACAACAGAATTTAGGCGGATACGTTTCACACGTTGATCGTTGTTGTCATTTAAATTCTGCAACATCGTAAAATAGCACAAGCCGCAGAATTATCTCATCCTATCCTTCTACCCTTTTCCTATTCGAATCCATCTGTTCTTCGGTACAATACAATCTTTATAAAAACTCTTCTCCCAACGAACCCAAAACAAACAATCGTCAATATGAAATGGGCGAACGATGAGAGCAAAACGATGGGAAAGGATAATATCGGCAAATACAATCAACACTCAAAGCTCTATGTGCAGTTAAACAAGTGCATAGTTTAGTTGGTAATTAAATTACGAATTTTGCTGAAAAAAGTGAATTATTTCGTATGTCGTCGATCTTCCATTGACTCCATGGGTAGTTGAAGGGGAAGAATGGGAAATTCCTCATCCTCAATCGCCTCCAGCAATTTGTATCGTCTCTTGAGACACTTTATCTCGGTGTCCAGATTGAACTGACGGATACAGTCCTCCTGCAAAAGTCGATGAAAAATGGGCCATGATCAGCAGTGAGAAGCAACAATTTGTATTGCGAAATGGAAGACCTAGTGATTACGATGAGAACTAAGGATAAGGAATTTTAAAAAATAAACACATCGGTGTAAGTTTCCTGGTCCGTGCACTCCGCCAGCTCGATCTCAAGGGCGGTGATCTCATCAAACATCTTCTCCATCGTGATCGTATGTCGAACCTGAGAATTGTTAATCGATATTTAACAAGCAATCTCCGAAAGCGTCCCTGCTAAAGATCTCTGCGCTAGGATTGCAATCTCGATTTAGAAATAATTTTTAAAAAAAACAAGATTCCCAAACTGGAACAGATCTGAGAGAGAGAGTGAATCGGATAGGATACTAGCAAGAAACTAACTGTAAACTAGTAAATATTAGGTGACTTACCATCTCTGGGTTGAATTCTCCTTCCACATTCGTAGGAATGTTCATTACAGAAGCCGTGGTGGTGGGAAAGGAGCGATACGGTCGTCTGATCTCAATATCGGGAGGGAGTGGAGTATAAGGTCTACGTGGCGAATCATCATCCTCCTTAGGGAGTGGTTCTCCAGAAGGAGGAGAGGGACGAGGCGACAAGGGCGGAGAGGGAAGGTTAGCCCACATCGGAAAATTGAAGATTTACTAAAAAAATGTCTGTTTAACACTTTCGCGGACGTTTAGACGCAAAATTCGGAAAAGAGTAAGGAGACGCTTCGGCAAAATGGCGTGATTAATGGGCATGGGCGGCGTTTCTGAGGACAACCGAATAGAGAAAACTCAAGGGAGGAAAGAAATTGGAGATGGATTACGAGACGTTCTCTGAGAAGTGCGAGACATTCTAATTGGGTTGGGGCCGCCCTCAAAGGAGGAGAAAAATGACTGAGGGGTGAAAAGAGTATTTGTCGCCTTCTACGACATTTTCACTAATGCATCTGAGATAGAGTTTCAAATGGTGAACAAGGAGGAGAGATGTGTTGACTACTGTTATACTGAACTACTGTAACGTCAGCCCAACAAAAAGTATAGGAAGGGCTAAGGCAAAATGTCAGAAGGAAGAAGGAGGGATTCATATTGACGAGCCTTTCTTCGTTTCCTCGGACAACAGAGTGAAATGGAGGGAAGATTCAAGGAGGAGGAGAAGGAAGGATCTCCTTAGTTCGCCCCTCCCTCCTCCTCCTCTAGCAAAATTGGCCCCACTAGAAGGTTAATGGATAGAAAAAGAACGAGAATCGACGCGGTCTCAATCTCGGAGGTCACAAGAAACTTTTTAATTGTATTCCAAGTAATGAATGAATAGAAGATGAGTGAATGACGAAAGATGTGTTAATGAAATCAGATGAGCAATATCGATAAGGCGAAAATGAAAGGAATGAGCTTAGACCAAGATAATAAAGATGATCACTTCCTCATTCAGCCACACCCAGTGAAGCAAAACAGATTAGAAAACTTGATAATGCATTCTCGGGAAGGGCGCTGTTATCAAAGCATCTAAGTACTCTAATCAGCCCTGTTCGTAAGCGGTTTAGACCGTCTCGATGAGGAATTTAACCTGAGGAATGAACGACCATCGACACCCAATACATTCCAAGCGATATTCGAAATATATTTTCAATGTTTCTGTCATTGTTATGAATAGCAACTACCAGAAAGGAAACGTTTAATGCAAGATTGCCGAGTTTAAGGAGAGGATGTAAAAGTTGTGAAAAAGTTACTTGTTCTAATCGACACACGGATTATCTACCACTGACTTATCTCGCGAGCGACATAAAAGCAGTCTCAGATCAGATTGTAGCCATCCTTTCAAATCTCTGGATGAATCTCGGGAATGTCTCGAGGAATCGTCACTTTGTCGTTGTTGATTCTACTCATACTGGTTGTACTTTCTCATGCTGCTCCTCACGCTCACAGAGGTAAGATCCCTTCTATCAGCTTCATATTTGCGGATGCCCTTATACGCACGGTGAAAGGGAGGCCTAAGTTAGGTGGCTTTGCTTTGTTACTAGCCTAGCATTAACCTAAGATAACATGCGATTGATTCAACAAAAAAAATTCAGGCGAGAGACATGCCACACCACTTCGAATGCTGGAGATTCTTGAGGAATTGATCGCGAAAGAAGCATGTAATCATCATCACGAGTCTCATGTAAGACCAGGCAAATGAGCAGATGAAGAAAAAATAAACCGTTTCTGTTATCCGGGTGATCGAGAGAATCATAATAAAGTATGGATCATTGACAAACTTCTCGTGGTCTAGACTGATACGGATAATAAGAAAGTGTTTTTTGATGACTGATTTAGTCTATCTTCTCGAAGAGATAGAGAGTTTCCTCGTTTACGAGAAGAAGGAAAGGTATGATAAACGACAATGACTAATAGTGCCCTCTATTTGATCAAACGGCTAAGAAGAAGAGAGTGCAACGTCAGATTCTCTCGGAAAGTCCTCTAGCTAGTAAATTCTTGATAATAAAATGCAAAATGCAGCAAAACATTAATGCGTTCGGGGGGAATCGAACCCCCGTCGAATGCTTGGAAGGCATCCATGCTGACCATTACACCACGAACGCGTGTGAGAAACACACTGCTAGAGGGAGCTTATCTCTTCCCCCTTTCCTCTCTCCTCCTCGCTCTAACCGCTCTCCCCAAACTCCTCTTCAGCTCAGGAAGAGAATACTGCCCAAAATAATGGTCCAGAACTAGGCCACATTTATCATAATGGGATTCAGAACTGAGTCGGCTCGTTTAGGTTGCAAAACGCTTAAGTATTTCAAATTTATTTAAATTGCAATCAACCGCAAAATCAAAATACCAGCTTCTGTGGCACAATTTCCTTACAAGAATCATTAAGCACAACAAATCGAATAATAGATAACAAAACAACAATCTAACACTGAGAAACATGATTAAATATATAGTAAATCCAGTGAATATCGCTAAAGTTTGTCGGCGAACAATCAATGTCAGCATACGAGTGTTCTCTCCAATGTGATTCATTTATCATAAACTTTAGATAAGACAATGACAAACAAGTATAAGAGAAGAAAAGAATAACACAGAAAGGTCAAATTGCTCAATGCAAGTTTGCATGCCGATTACCGTTAGAATTCTCGGAGAATTTTCGTATCGAGTTTGCCAACCTGAAAAATAGTGATGATTTCGAATGAAATTAACAGAAAACATATTGAAAAGTCATGGCCTGTCTCACAGAGTACGATTAATGAAAGTGCGAAGATTAGCAAAAAGAGTTGCCCATGGCTGGAATCGAACCAGCGTCGCCACGGCCACAACGTGGAGTACTAACCACTATACTACATGGGCCGAGAGCGAAGCGCGCAGAACTAGTATATCAGGCGGCGAGAGAGCGAGCGGAGAGAGGGAACAGTGATGTCTCAGGAGAGAAAAGAGAGACAAAAGAAAAAGAAATCTGACTGTACACATGATTATTTCGATTTATATGGTGATAACCAAACAGAGGCAGGCTTCTCATGAGTAGATTATGCAGGAGAGCATTGTTGCTCGGAGAAATGGACTGTTTTCACTGTTGCCAATCCGCATTCTCCCTAGTGGAAAGGGACGGATTAAAGAGGAGTCGAGGATGGCAAAATAATTGGTGGGAGAGAATGACTGGATAAGAGCAGGTGACAGGACGATCTCTCTCTCTCTCTTCCTCGTTCGCACGCATGTTTCACAGTTGGATCATCGCCCGCTTTGATCTCCTTTCTCGTTCCAAAATCTCTTCTTTTTCTTTCACTCGGAACTTTTTTCATCCGACCCATTCTCATCGCACTCTCCTACTCTTTGATGCTGATAAGACAGTATCAATGTGATAGTCAGTCGATGGTCTCCTCTAGTATGAATCTTGATACTATTGTATGATTGTCGTAAGAATGTCGTTTCCCTGTTTTACCATTATTGGTTATGTTATGTGTAACTTTATTAACTGTCGAAGTGACTATTGCAGATGTTTTCGAGGTGGCTGATTTTCATTGCTTTATTGCAGACTTGCATATCACAAGTAAGACCTACCAGTTTGCATGTGATCTTGTTTTGTTATTTATATATAGTATTCACAATCCATCTATTAGTACAGGAATCCACTCCAGCTCCGGAGCGATCGCACTCTTGCGCCAAGTGTGTCTCAGTCATCGATAGTTATCGGGTAAGTGTTGGTTCTCCAATCAACTCATTCTCAGACTATACTCAGTTTACTGTGACAACTATGTATAGTAAGCAGAGAGAATCTAAAGGTAAATCTCTTTCCAAAAATATTTACTTGCAGTTCAACCAGAAAAATATCGACAGCGCACGACGAATGAGGTCCGAATTGATGGGAAGATGCCATAGGTGGAGTGGAGTAAGTACAGCTTCCCCTTTTTTCCAGATACTCGCTGATTTTCGACTAAAAAAAATGAAACATTCTCGTATGAATTACCACCTGATTTTCATGAGAGACTAACGGAGTACTACAAGAATGCATTTGACTCCGGCACCTCAAACTCTTCTTCTGTTATTGTCCTTCACAATAGCTGTTCGTTTCTTCTTTCTATGCTAACTGTAGGAATTCTCGCACTTTGTCAACTATATTAGCAAATATTTTTAGTTATCTCCCCACATTAGGGTTGTTGTACATATGTTGAGGATGTATTTGTTGTGTTTGCCACGTCCGTTGAATTTGACTCATCACCCATATCATTGTTCTTGTTTGTTACTGCCGACTAAAACAATGGAAAATCATGAATAACCGTTACGTTGCATGAATGTAAATTTGCCTTCGTATAAATTTTGTGCGCTTGGCATCCATCCACTAAAGCCTTCTCGAATATTGGGAATGAAAGCTGCCCTGGTAAATTTTTTTGATTTACTGGTTGACATAATATTAAATTTTCAGAAGTTGGCATTATTTTTTATTGCGGTTTCACATTGCTTTGGTTTTGATCAATCGCTCTATCATCAGATCGAGTATGGTTTGCGAGCTTCTTTAGACATTCTTTTTCTCTTACATTATCTTATGTTCATTTAGGTCCGAAGAAGATGAGATTTTTCCGTCTACCGATAACGAACACATCGAATCCAGTGAAAATAATGATTTTCACATCGATTTAAATGGATCTGGCCAGGCTCCTTTTCACGAAAATCGTCAAAATATTAATGACAATGACATAGAGTGGGGCTTTCAATGCCCGTAGCTGAAGAATGTACTAATTCCAGAGCTGCTCTATCTCCGAATGAATGGGAAAGCGAGACGCCAGCAACGGTTTCCGGGATCGAAGTTGACGATTTGTTGGCACCGAATACAACTTCAACTGCCCAAGTTGAACCAACAACTGCTCAAATTGAACTAACGACTTCTCAAGTTGAACTAGCAACTGAAGAAGTTGAACAACCATCTGCCCAAGTCGAACTAACAACTGCCCAAGTCGAAAGTAGCCCCACACCCACAAGTTCGTTTCGTTCTCATTCCATTGAACATGCAATCGATGCAATCATTTTTCTCTGAACTGTTCCGAAACTTCAAATATCAATTCCTCTATTGTTCCAGTGGAAAATTCATCATTTGCGCCCGCAACGCAATCGGCGCCTCTTCTGACGACTTGTCTCATGACACTTTCTCAAGTGTTTATCCTAATTATTTTCACATGATTTCGTTACCCGTGATGTCTCTAAGTCTGTTATTCTTCTGGTAACTCCTTCAGTTACCTCTCCAACAACACATTACTAAATTTGTGCAAATTTCTTGCTTATTCGTGCAATATCTTGTAAGCTGAACTATATGCATGTATTATATATACAATATTTGCTAAAATCGTTGAATCTATCGCTATGATTGGCGTCAACTAAGAAAACAGTGCGGAGAAGGGGGAAGAGGGAGGGGTAGTTCTCACTTATCGTACCTAATCAGGAGCGGATTCTTCTTCCCTCTCTGCATCGATTCAGTGCGAGTTCCATCTTGTACACGGGATTGTCTTCTCTCTTCCTACTGGTGTCTCCCCCCTCTCTTGGGCGTATGATGTCTTGTGTTGAGTGAGTTTGCACTGCGTCTTAGGGGGTTGCACGTTCGATAATACTGCAACCCCTCCCCTCAGAAGGTTTGGGCGTAGAATGAGAGGGCTGACGGGGAAGTATCAAACTGCATGAGAGGATTGATCAATTGAACGATAACATTCGCCTTTTACTACTTCCTCTCCTGACCACAACGATTCAGAGCTCAATCCAAGTGGGAATGTGCTCGATCTAGCCGTGAACGCACCATATCCGAGCCTTCTGAGAGGTATATGACCATCCCAGACTGAGATATCACACTTTCAGCAGATCGAACCGAGTGGATGATGTGGTGCAAGACCAGAGAGGACGTGGTATGAGTCTAAGAGAGGTGAAGAAGAGCAATGAAGGAGAGAAGAAGATTGTGGTCAAGGCTAAGGTGCGTTGCGTTAGAGACGAGTCTACGTCTAAATGAAGGAAGAAGTGACACTCACTCAAATTCGGGCGAATAAAAAAGTAGCGCCCACATGGTGCAACTATATTAAAATAGGAACATGGTTTTTGATACAAATTTATGTGAAAAGGGGAAGAAACAAAGAAAAGATCTTGATGAAATGCGGTTGGATGTTTATGTTACTTTGGGAGAGATTCTATTCGATGATCTCAGGTTCGTCAACAAGACAGAGAACGTCGTCGCACAATCACAATTGATCGATCGGCCCTTCGTCCTCTTCCTTCCACTCCTTCTCCCTATATGCCTCCCATCTCTTCCCCTCCTCGGACTCCTTACCGTACTGTCACTCCTGCTCAACATCAGAGAGTGGCTGGCTATCCCTCTCGCATTCCCTCTCGGGCTCGAGAGGGACACGCAAGAAGCCAATCTCAGGGAGGAAATCGCGCCTCGTCAGCATTCTTCGATTCTACAGACTCGATCGATCAAAGTCGACCATCGGAGGGAGAGAGAGGAAGAGGGTGAGTAATGTAATTGTAGCTATGTTTTGGTCTTATCTCTTGCCAGTGAAAAAAATCGAGAGAGTATTGTGCAATAAAAGAGATTCATCCATAGTTGTCTCGTTTAAAATAGAAAACGTGAGAAACAACTCCCCCAAAATCGAGAGCCCTTTCAACCCCTATCCCCCAGTCTCACAAACACAGTGACGTTGTAAGAAGGTGAGGGTCGGGGCATTGAATGTATCGGAGTCAGCCCCTTTGACATTATCAAGCTTGAACTTATTAAGCTATTATCCCGAGCCGTGTTTCATTGAATTCCTCCAATACAATGATGACTAAATCCTTGGTGTGAGAGAGATCACTAAATCCGTACTAGATGTTGTACCCTAACAAGCAAATTAAATGAGTGATTTTACGATTTTAAAGTGAAATAATACTTCCACTTGAGTGACGCTAGCTGAATATGCGGAATCTAGCCTGGATGTTCTTTCCAAATTGCATGCTTGGAAGGGCAATAGTTGCAATTGAAGGTTCGCTCTTCCCTTCAACGTTCCTTCACTCGTTCGATACATTCTCGGACGTCGGAATCGTAGTCGCTCAGCTGCCGATCTGAACAGCACTCGGTCCTCTACCAAACAGAGTAAGTCCTTTTTTAGAGTAGTTTAAAGTTTAGTAGTTTAAAGTTTTAGAGTAAACAGAGTAAGTCCTCCTTTTTGAATGACAAGGCCCTCTCAAAATCTTCATGACGCCCAGTAATTCTAGTAGGGGAAGATAGCCCTCCTAATTAGATAAAATTGGTACTTCAAACACACTTTTCAGGAGGAATCATTAAGACACCCACCTCGGGTCTCGATCGCAATCGAACTCTTCGTCACACAGTCCACTTTGGACAGATGGACAGACCTCTCGTAGCGAGGGTGACGAGGGCTCAAACGCCGTCGAGAAACAGATTCGCTGAGGCTTTTGACGGAATCGCCAAGGGATTCCGCAGACTTTCCGTCAGAATTCGAGGTGAAGAGAGGCAAGAGAGGAATGTGTCAGAAAAATAGCTAATTCTGTGCAGGCAATGGTTCTCAGTCGACTGCTGGTTTCGAGTCTCTCGAGAATGAGGAGGAACCCACTCGTGAAAACGGAAGACAGAAGTGAATGGATGTACTACTTGCAAGAAGTGAACTACTTGCCATACATATGTAACGATAATAACTATTCTGTATGATAAACTTTAGTATGCGAATATAGTGTTTCCCATTGTTGGGTGCTGAGCAAACAAAGTAGACGACATCCTTCCATTTTCTTCTTCTCACTTATCTTTCCTAATGAAACAACTCTTACTTCTTCTCTTCATATTCGACTGGTCAGAAGCAAACTGTAAGTGGGATCAATTTCCGTGGAAATATAGATCCTTCAGATACCGCGGTGTACAAAGAGTTCGAGAAGCAAAATGCAAAACTTTATTCTAAATTGTTCAAGAACTACATCAAGGAGCTATCTCCAAGCTATCCCCTCGGTTTTTTCGCATTCTCAGGAATATTCTAAAAAAATGTTTGAAGGAATTGTTAATGAAACCGACGATTATCAGCCTATTCCAATTTCGCTCAACCTCAACTACTTTCGAGTGAACAAAGTGGTATGCAGTTGTATAGTTTTGAGCCAAATGTATTACGTGTTTTCGCTTGTAGGATCAAGTGTCACAGTCAGCTGAAGTTGTTATATCTATGCGAGTTGGATGGTAATTTACACATTCGAATTTCACTAATATAACACATTTTAGGATCGATATGAGGCTTGTTTGGAATGAGAGCGACTATGGGCAGATTCCGTATATTCTCGTGAAGAGCGACTCAATTTGGCAGCCGAATATCAGCCCTTGCGATGCTCAATCGAGAGAAAATGTTGATGATGATAAGACGAGTATGGCTAAGGTTTGACACTACTCGTATTGATAGTGAGACGTACACTTCAGATCTACTCAAATGGAACCGTGTACGTAAATCTCAACTGGGCGATATCTTACAGTTGTGACATGGTGGTAAGAAAATTTCAACCTTTCGAACTAGTGGTAAATTCGACTTGAGATGTCCAATTTACCCTTCGACTCTCACACGTGTCGAATGTGCTTTGTTCTCAATCAACTCACTCCGGACGAGGCAATATTCATTATTTCACCCTACTATGATCCAAACAAAATGTCCGGAAAGGTGAGTCCTTCCTTCACGATTCTTACAAAGACCGTCTCAGGTCAACAACGAATGGGCTCTCATTTCACTCAGTGCCGATTTGGTCCAGGAGTCCTACGGAGCAGCAGTAAACCAGCAGAATTCTATAACAATACTGATATCATACTCAGATCTTCTTCGACTGCAATATCATCCGTCACCCGACTTTCTGGGTACAATTAGTGATCATTCCGGCCTATTTTCTCGGTGTGCTCATCATAACTGGTCTTTTTCTCGGAGATGAGGAGAAGATGGATACTGCGGTGGATTTACAATGGGTTTCACTAAAAATTGTTTATATTTCAGGTCAATTACGGTCTCGCAGTTATGATGTCGATCACGGTCATCATTGGAATATTGGCAGACGGCTTGCCGAAGTCTTCCTCTCTTCCCGTATTGGGTAAACATTTCCTTCTTTCTTCATCTAACGAGTGGAAGAGATGTGCAAATTGGACAATTGAGGGAGAGAGGAAACTATAGCTCAGGCTACAATGTTTGCTTTTTTCAGGCTATTTCGTGTTGGGGCAACTCATCATTGTGTGTATCGCAGTTCTCTTCGTCGTTCTTCGAAGAGAGGTCAAGAAGGGAATTATGCTCATAGTCAGCTACATGCACAAGAAAAAGATCGAGTGAGTTATCAACACAAGGCCACTGTATGAATCACTTCAATCAATGAAACTATCTGTTCATCTCTGCTCTTCTCCCCTACTCCAACCTTTTTTTTCTTTTCCAGGAGGGATCTTCTCAAGGGTCTCATTAAGCAGAAGGATCGATCTTCTACCTCTCGAAATTTCCTTCGCTGTCTTCAGCTCTTCTGCCGTGTAATCCGTAGCAACTATCTAGCTTTCCTCCTCTTTCAATTGATGCACGCCCTCAATCTCATCTTTGTTCTCAATGCCTTCAATAGTGAACAATACGAGAAAGCAATGCAAAATAGTCTCCTGGATGCCTCTCGGAGAGCAAAGGAGACGTACTTGAGACAGTACAATGCGTGAATCTCTCATTCGACTATTCTGATCCCGAACTATGTTATCGTTTATTCCTTGCACAGCATCTCAGTAAAAAAATATTCGTTAAACTTTATTTTATTTTGCAAATCTTCTGTTTTCTTAAAATTTCACAATTTGAAGAGCAATTTCAAACATCCTATAATCCTTCCTGGAGATCCTCTCCATCTCATCTCTTCCCTCCTTCCACGCACTCTTCACCTTGACTCTTTATCGATGCGGGAGCTTGTCGCTTCTTTGATAGTATTGTTTTCTTAGTGATCTGCCGTGTTTGTTGCGTTATTTCCATTGACTCCTTATACCCCACGAAGTGCTACCCTTTTGACTCCTCAGCGGTTCCAATCTGTAGTATGCATAACGCCAATCGAACCAACCGCGATCCATTTTGAATAATTTGTGTATCTATAATTCCAATCATAGTTTTTTCTCGTTGTCCTTCGGGCAAAGTACAATCCTTCCCTTTCAGTTCTTTCTCATCCCAAATACTCTCGATGGGCTGCGGGTGAGTGTGAAGTGCTTCACATTTCCATAGAAACATCGAACATCTTAACATGCTCTCCTAATTTTTGTGATTATCAGAAGAGGGCAATTAGTCATAAAGTCAAATGAAGAAAACTGTATTTGTAAATTCAGACCATCGAGCGAGGCAAAAGTCATTCCGGCTGGGGGCGATGCCTTCACTAAAGACCCTCCTGCGGTTGTCAACCCTACCGCGGATGGGCCTATGCCACCGTGCAACGACGAATTCTCCGTAGAGTCTTCTCTTGACGAGTCGCCTGAACCCGCTCCTATTCCTGACCCGGATGCCCTTCATATTGCTGATCCCGAACCTGTGCCCGACGAGGCTCAAGTGATCGGCGCTCAGGAGGTGAAACGAAATGTGTTTAATATTTCAAGGAAAATATATTTGTTCAGGCAACGAACATCTACTTCGAAGAGCTGCACAATCAGTGGAACTAAAGAAAAAGCTGTGTATGTCACAAAACAGATACTCTCCTTCACAATTCGGTACCATTATGCGACGCGCTTTGTCTTACTATATATTGTGATTTATAATGTTAACAATATATTGTGATCTATTATATTAATATCAAGTAATTGTAGGTAAATGAATAAGTTTGACTGTCATTCAATATAAAACAAGAAATAAGCCTGAACGTAGTCACTATCTTGTTCAAATAAAAGCCTTCTTCACTGAAGTCTTGGCATGTCTTTGCACTATGATCAAAGAAATTCACTATTTCGTTAATAAATTATTAAGGCGCGTGAATTTATTTCATTACAATACTCCTAAAGAAGTCTATTACGGTTATACATCGCAGATGGTATATCCGTTTCCTGCAAATTTCTATGAATATATTTCCTTCTTTCCGATTTTTCTGCAAAGCTGATTTCCAACACACTTCAGTTTTCGTATTCAGTGTTTTTTTTTATTGGATCCGCCTTTTTCTTGTGCCAGAAGCAGTCATATGAATCGACGATATTCATGTGTGAGGCAGAACAATGGGATCCATAATATACCACCATGTGAATCAGTCTCTTCTACTCTAGACCTATTCTCACCCGAATACCTCTCTGACTTCTCTCAGGCGTCAACCTCATATCAATTCATTGTATTTCTCATTATCTTCTTTTCTTCTGAGTTGTCATAATCGAAATATGAATAAATTATTGACATTTTTTTTCTTTTTCTACTCACTATCTTAATTAATAGTTGCAATTTCCTGCTTTCCACCTATTTCCCACCAGTGAGAGAATCCAGTAGAGCCAGTATTCATAGTCTTCCTTGTTGTGCGTCTTTAATTATGTGCTGAATTTCCGTGCCGAAACGTTAACGTATCCAAGTTCCCCTCACCAATTTGGAGAACTACCTAATGGATTGTTCTACTAAGTATCCCATCTCTCTCGAGGTAATAGTTACATAGTAATTACAGTTAATATGTGCCCTTCGAAGGACACTTGATGTGAGGGGCAGCCCTTCTCATTCACATTTTCCTTACTCATCCTGAATTCTAAATTCCTTTAGGAGGGAGCACGTCGCTTGAACTTTTCATTGGAAAAGTCAGACTCTCAGTCGGAGTCAGTCTCCTCTGATGTGAAGGATTCTGCCCGTGCTATTGACGATAACACTGAAAATGGATCAGCTGCCAACTCTGGGTTCTCGTTAGTTGTAGTGATTGTATACATCTAGAAAACGTGCTCGATTTCAGAAATAGATATTCCATTGACTTCTGGAAAGTCGCCTTCGAGGGAAAGACTTCTCCTGGTGTTGTGAACAACGACAAGGAAGAGAATATCCAGTCAGTTTTTCAATGTCAAAGTATTGAATTGCTAGTTAGTCATTGTTGAGAGGATTGATGTAACAATTGTTACAAAGAGGATTAGTGTATGCGAAATTAAAATATTATATTTTCTATTAATTCAGAAATCTCGTACCGTATTCCAATGCATGGTGGAAGGCGGTTCTCGCTGCACATCATTGAACAACTACATGTGTGTCAAGTGAATCTGATTTGTCCTTGGCTCACCAGCCGTACACTACTTCTAATACAAGTATAATAAATTGCACTTGATAAAGTTTTATTAATAAGTGTTGAGTTGGATCGGATTATTGGTGTCACACTCGAATATGGGCGTTATATATTCGATCAACAAGGGCCTCGTGCTCACAATAGACACTGGACTCGCCGGTCTAGGAGAGTTCACCCCCTATATTATTGGATGCGGTAGTGTACTTCTCATCGGCATCGCTGCAATAATGGTGTACTTCACCGTAAGTATTATCATGATATTAATATCTGATTATATAACTTTAGTGACTAATAAGGATTAAGTCTCTTCAGGTCCTCGGAGTCCTTGAGAGATGCCCAAGGAAGAAATCATCTCGAGAAACTCTTC
This sequence comes from Pristionchus arcanus, assembly GCA_900490705.1. Taxonomy (NCBI): domain Eukaryota; kingdom Metazoa; phylum Nematoda; class Chromadorea; order Rhabditida; family Neodiplogasteridae; genus Pristionchus; species Pristionchus arcanus. The sequence continues at coordinate 856,025 of LS488627.1, read as the reverse complement.
TCATATAATCGTGCGACATAAATTCATAACACTGTGAACTTTTCATCTTCGCAATGCACGAACAAAGAATAAATATATTATCTCGATTTCGGGTACATCTTGTGCTTCTCAGTAGTCATGGTCGTCACTTCTAGGTACTTCATAGATTCTGTCGAATCGAGAGAAGTCAACTAAAAACATAATTCACAATGATTTCATTCATGGACACTAGTGTTGCAGGTTCGGTATCGGTAATACCGACACTCTCGCGCCAGACGGTTAGAGATGAGAAATAGTATGCGAAAGTGAGAGAGACAACTAAGGAAGAGGGTCGGTAATCCCGACTTTCGGGATTGCCGATCCCGAACTTGCAACCCTAATGGACACAACTTACATCCGCATTCCTCGCTGATAAAAACCTTCAAGTGTTTCTTCATCGTCCACACCAACTCCTTAATAACACCTTTTATATTAAAAATCTTCCCTTACCGTCTCCCCTCAAATACATAGACCGACCACTCTAATCGGTTTTCATCTTTTACTTGGAACAGAGCCGATATCTAGAAGAAAATGAGGGAGATGGTCCCATTCTTTCCACTCTCTACATCGAAAAATTGAGAGGGATCGCATCCCTCATTTTCATCTAGATGTCGATACTGTTCGCAGCTTAAGAGACCATCCACGAGAGAGCGCACCTACCTCACGGATGACTTTTTCACAACCCACCCCAAATTTTTTTTGGTGAAGTTCTCATACCGAGTGCTGATTCCCGGCCCAATATGAAGGGTTCAAGTGCACTTTCCTGGAAATGCCAGGCTCGACCCAAAAAAATCCGAAATTTTCAACGTAAAAAAATATATTTTCTGAAAAGCTTGCCAGACGTATTTTTGGGTGTAGATTCCAAAAAACACATTTTCGAAGCGATTCGATAACGATAAAAGGGTGAAATCGACGATTTTTGTCGATAATTATTTTTCCTGGAAAAAATTTGTTCAGCGAGAAGGCTGAAACCTAAATTTTCGGATTCCTCATGAAAAGTTACCCCCTACGGTGATTTTTTGATTGCTTGAAACTGGGGGCGCCGGCTACCGCGATATATGGCCTGAACCGAAGTAATCATTTTCCCAGATGACCGTCGTCAGGGAAAGTGGTATTGCGAAATCACACGTGCGGTTTTAGCGTTTAAACTTCTTAATTATGATTATTCTTTTATTTTAATCTCATTTTAGAATGGATTCGAGGTTGATTATCAACTATTTCATTTCCCGAGAATTGGAGCACAACACTCACGAAGTTAGGCTACTTCAACCCGAAAATACATTTTATAAATATCCATTACGATGCATCAATACATCCAAAATTATGTATATGTAAAATATGAAGGCAAAGGAAACAAATTTGCTCTTTCATCTATGCCGTAATCACTTGTAGAACCACAAAAACCACAAATATGACGAATTTAACAGGTGTTTCGGGAAAAAATGAGGCAATACCGGACCAACTTGCAAGAAGTTGTTCCGATTTTGACCAATCTATAATTTGGGAATATTCTAGTTACACTTTTTCGAAATAATTAGGAATTTTGTCCCAGAACCGGAAATTAGGAATTATCCGGCTTTGGACCTGGCTTTGATGCATCTCGGCCCCCAGACGTTTTAGAAAGTTGTTCCCGGGCTCAAAAAATGACGAAATTTTTTAAAACATATTTTATTTTTTTATTTAAGAAATTTTTTTTAAAGGAGGCGTAACAGGAAAGAATGTTAGAGACTCTCACCACGAAATGCCGGCCATGGGAAGAGACCGTAGTTAGCTGTTGGCACGTTGCCAAAACCCTATTCCCATCTCCCGTCCCCCGATAGGGAGAGGGAGGAAGGCGATCGATGGGAAGAGATGAGTGGAGACTGGGGTAGATCAGTGCGCAGTCCCATCCCAGTGAAATCAACAGTTCAATAACCCCGCCTTTTCCAAACAATGAGGGAAGATTTGGCACAAGGCCAACTTGCTGTATCTCGGTTCAGAGATGAGATACAGATATGGGGACTTCAGAATTCTGATATGGCTGTCGATAGCTACAACACCACGTTGTCAACTTTGTGACTCAAACTTTAATGTTACGCCTCCTTTAATCAAAAATGTTGTGTGAGAAAAATTTAAAAATCGCCATTTTTATTATTTCTTGTGTAACACGCAGTTCGAATGCATGGATTTTTATTGCAGAATTTAGAAGAACACATACATACATATCAACAAAATAAAATTCATGGTAGTCGGGTGTGATTGGATTTTGCAAGATCTTCTCAAAATTTGAAAAATCAATGATTTAGCTGTTTTACGGCGAAGCAAATGCTGGTAATTTATAGCCATCTATCCAGCTCAAGTAGTATTTTTACACCTTCTCACATCTTTTATTGGCAAAAAATTAACAATTCTTCTTTAACGAATTTATTGACCCATGATTGCGATAAATAGCACCTGTATTTGCTTCACTGCAAAACAGCTACATAAAACATGATATTACGTTTGCAGAGATGTAGCAAAATCCAATCACACCCGAATACCGCGAAAAAAATATGTTTAAAAAATTTCGTCATTTTTTGAGCCCGGGAACAACTTTCTAAAACGTCTGGGGGCCGAGATGCATCAAAGCCAGGTCCAAAGCCGGATAATTCCTAATTTCCGGTTCTAGGACAAAATTCCTAATTATTTCGAAAAAGTGTAACTAGAATATTCCCAAATTATAGATTGGTCAAAATCGGAACAACTTCTTGCAAGTTGGTCCGGTATTGCCTCATTTTTTCCCGAAACACCTGTTAAATTCGTCATATTTGTGGTTTTTCCAATCACACCCGACTACCATGAATTTTATTTTGTTGATATGTATGTATGTGTTCTTCTAAATTCTGCAATAAAAATCCATGCATTCGAACTGCGTGTTACACAAGAAATAATAAAAATGGCGATTTTTAAATTTTTCTCACACAACATTTTTGATTAAAGGAGGCGTAACATTAAAGTTTGAGTCACAAAGTTGACAACGTGGTGTTGTAGCTATCGACAGCCATATCAGAATTCTGAAGTCCCCATATCTGTATCTCATCTCTGAACCGAGATACAGCAAGTTGGCCTTGTGCCAAATCTTCCCTCATTGTTTGGAAAAGGCGGGGTTATTGAACTGTTGATTTCACTGGGATGGGACTGCGCACTGATCTACCCCAGTCTCCACTCATCTCTTCCCATCGATCGCCTTCCTCCCTCTCCCTATCGGGGGACGGGAGATGGGAATAGGGTTTTGGCAACGTGCCAACAGCTAACTACGGTCTCTTCCCATGGCCGGCATTTCGTGGTGAGAGTCTCTAACATTCTTTCCTGTTACGCCTCC